>JBBGZY010000649.1:4200000-4482500 GCA_037952925.1 Lithobates clamitans
GCTTGCGGTTACATGTGTATTTTAACTCTCTTTATATATTTTTATAGCTGTTTCCACATGAGTGCAGCTTACACGCATGTACACATGTTTCTTGTTATCTACATCCTGCTAATGACAGGCCAGGAACATCTTTGTTTCAAAACAAGCACATGGTGTCAGATCTGATTTATCTGAGGCACTGACAAGAATCAAATGTTCTGTTTGTGGCTAAATGATTCAGACCGTTCTATTTCCAGGGCTGATCACTTATAATGAGAAATTTACCCTGAGCAGAGTAAAGGGATGGGTAAACCATAGCAACAGAGGGAAAACATATGTATTCAAAATCCTGATTGCTAGAGCAGGTCAGATGACAAAAGCTATTATCTGACTGGTGGATAGAGCAACAGCACTAATTTGTAGAGGTTGTTTGCAAACATTTAAAGTCTATTTGCACCATTATGTAAAGTCTTGAATTACCTTTGCATGCTTTCTTAACAGCTCTTTTTAGAATTCTGGCATGACTTCCCCCACCTCCCCCCAACCACTTTACTGACCTCTGTCTCAGTAAGAAAACACTAACCACGTAGTTCAAAATGGACTTGGACTAAAAATGTGACTTTTGTACTCACTGGGGTTGATTTACTAAAACTGCAGAGTACAAAATCTGGTGCAGCTGTGCATGGTAGTCCATTGAGGGACACAGGAATTCTTAGGCCATCAGGTTACACTGCCGCCTACAGAAGGGAAAAAAACTTCTCTTCTAGCATAAAGCTGAGACATGATGCTTGTGGGCTGAGTTAAACTGGGCCAACATTTAATTTGTCAGTGTCGATTCCTCCTGTAGGCGGCAGTATAACCTGACAGTGCTTAGACTGTCCTGCGTCACTCGATGGACAAAAAATAAATAAGGATTTACTATGTTACCGGGAACATCCAGAAATGTTAATTCTGCATAAGCAGTACCCTGAAAGATTAACTTTTATTTTTAATTCTTCCTGGAAAATAGCAGTGCGCTTCCTGTGACTAGACACACGTGTGCCTTGAACCTCATAGCTGTATACCTACAGTGTGAGATCATCTAAGACACTGTTCTTTTGACTGCTAGTCTTAACAGATTTGGAGAGAGATTTGTTGTTGGCATTACTTTGCTGCTTACTGTTCTTCTTGTTAGAGAGGAAGCTGTACCTAATTACTTGCAGTGCAAAGATCCCCCTGCTTCTGCAGGACTGCACTTCCTTCAACTCTCATTCTGCTGTTTTGAATATTGCACCACTGGTCATCAGATCACCGGTCATCAGAGGGCAACTAACTCTGATATGAGGCTGGTTATGTCTTTTCTCCTCTGCTTGCCTTTTTGGGCACAGATTCCACAGTTCAAGTCCTATTTAATGGCCAATGTTTTCCAGGAATGCTACAAATGCCATGTAATTTATATGATCATTTCTTGCTAAGAGCTATGGTGCACTAAAGGCAAACTGTAAACGTTTCGAAATCTTGGGCACAATCTTTGGGCAACTGACAGTGAGCATATGAGGAAAAATGCAGAGGTTGCATTCTGCTTAAACCCAAGTCAAAATGATCAGTAGGGAAAAGGAAATTATATGTAAACCTAGACTTTTCTTGAGCATGTTGAACATAGTCCCACCTCTTGAGCTTCTGAGTTGGTCATTAAAGCCAATTTCCAGGCTTGTTTGCCCACACCATTTGCCCCCTTCCTCCCTTTGGAACACTTTTGTAATTATTAAAAAAAAGAAAATTTCAATACCTACCATCTTTACACCAATGTTCAGGTTTAATGATGTTACGAGTCCCCTTCGCCCGCTTTTTTTCCCTAGTGGTGGGTGGATCCTAAATTTTGCAGAGAGTGGCGCCATATGTTATTACTGTACTGTGAGTCCGGGGCATGGAGCTAAGCCTTGACACCCTGGGCTTACATGAAGTGGGCTAAACAATGCTAGATATCATGACTAGGGTCACTAAGAGCTAACCATCCACTTACCACACTTACCACAACCCTTTATCCTTGAAACCTTTATATCCCCTTTTACTTGTAATTAAAAACCACTCGACAACTGAGGTGGGGTAAAATGGCCGAAACTACCTTTTGTTAACAACAACTTTAATGAAATAACCAACATAATATTTAACTACTCAAAACCAGATATAATTATTTTGAGATCCTTGACGGTACCAATATATACCCATACCATTATTGTGTCAAAGGCACCAGCTGGCCGAGTTGCCACCCCAGCCGCGACCTATTGACTCAGGGCCTAAAACCCAGCTGATCTCATCCACCCAGGGTTCTTACCGCTACCTGGTCACTCCACAGTGAACCATTTCCACTCGAGGATACCATAGCTGAGATGGTTCCCCACCGTTTTACCCAGTGCACCGAATTATACCGCCATCAAGGACCCCAAAAAACGCCATCATAGAACACAAACACCATAACACATGAAACATACAAATAGGGGTGGGAGGGAGGGACGTTCTTTCACTCCTCGATTCACAGACTGTTGAGGCTCCACCCCTACCCTGCAGTTACTATCGTTAAGCTCTCCCCAGCTCCCTTCCTCCACAACCAATGGGGTAACATCTTAGCTTCCATCCACTTTTGTTAATCCACTCATTCTTGTATACCCTTATCATCCTGTCATGTCTCCCCTTCGCTGACTGCTTTCCTGTTCAGCTAGAGCAAGATCCTGGAGCTGAAACAGCGAGTCTGTGGGGGACAGAGAGTAGGTAAGTATTCTAGCTGGAGCTGTTTTTTTTTTCAGGCTACACTGGGGGCTAGAATATGTAAGGTGGACTTGGATCTTAAGGCCAGCCATTACAATAACGGATAAACATAGAAGCTCCAAGCGATGTGAAGCTCCACTTTTATAGGAAAATTGTAGATTTTCAAAAAAAAAAAATTAGCTGACAATATATCTGTATTTACTGGTTAGTTTCAGCTTCCCGGATTTGTTACACTTTTAACTGGCTTATAAATCACTTACTGCAGCTAAATACTCCAGTTTATACTGACAAAGCCAGGATACTATAAACAGACTGCAACACTACAGTGTTCAAAACCACAAACCGATCTCCTAAAACAGAAAGATGTCTTCTAGGGATAAACGAAATATTGGCAACCTCTATGCACATGATTTGCCAAAGACAAGGATTCTTGGCAAGTATGGAGATGTAACTTGTATAAAACTGAAAAGCCAAACCCAGAGAGTTAGGTAGGATTGTCATTGTGATGTTTATTTTTTATGCTGTAGTTTATGCTTATACAATATGTTTGTCATGTTGTGAGAAGCATTTGTGTGTATGGTGGATACAGAGATGAGTGATGGGGAAAAATCTGCTTCACCCATGTCCCATGTCCCGGACAGTGCATTCAGAGATATTCCCAGGACCTCCAGTTGAAAAAGAGGCCTCTTGGTAGATGTAACTAATTATTTATGCCTAACAGTGACTTTTTGATGCATAGAAGGTTTCGATAATGTCACTGTCTGGTGAACTAGGAAAGCAACATGTAAACTCAAAAATGGGCAAATCAGTTAGCAGACCTTAGTGATTTTTGTATTTCTAGGGAGAGTAGATGTAGGAATTTTGGCCTAAATGGGTATAGTCCTAGTCTAAGGCAGTGGTTCTCAACCTGGGGGTCGGGACCCCCCCAGGGGTCGAATGATGATTTGCCAGGGGTCACCAATTCCTGGGCTGTTCCTGAAGCCCGCACCGCTCTCTCCCAGCCTTTTTGCGGCCGCCAGCAGGGCTGTCCCTGGAGCCTGTGGCCGCCCAGCTGGGCTGTTCCTGGAGCCCGCGGCCGCCCACTCAGCTTCTTCGCAGCCACCCATTCAGTTTGCGGCATGTCTGGGGGGGGCAGAGACTAGAGGTCAGCTGACTGGCGAGGAAAGTGAAGTGGGAGGGGCTGGAGGAGACCCTATCTACTGATTTAGGCATAGGTGTCACTGCTATGAGACACCACAAAGTCGGAGACACAGTGAGTAACACTACCTGTGATTGTAGTTGCCATTAAAAGTCCCCACTACAGTTCTCAGATCAGCAGTTGACCTTGAGCAAGAGCACCTAAGTTGGCTGATCACCACCCAGCACTGCCACTTATGCCAACTCCCCCCCCCGCCAGCACTGCCACTTATTCCACCCCCCCCCCCCCCACAAGGAGTAAGAGAAGGAATAAAAATAGAGAATACATGGAAGGGGGGAGGAACAAAGAAAAAGGGAGAAAAAGAATAAGAGAAAGAGCAAGAAAGATAGCTAGAGAGGGATGGGGGGAAAAAAAACAAGAAATTGGGATAGAGAGAGATAAAAGGGAAAGAAAGGAGAACAAAGAGAGAGAGTGGTACATCCTAAAATGTACCATATGGGGTTTTAATACTGTACAAGTGGATAAATGTCTGTGGGTTAGGGGCGCAAATTATTTGTCTTGCCTTGGGTGCTGACAACCCACACTACAAAAATAATTTTACTGTTAGGGGGTCACCACAACTTGGGAAATTTTATCAAGGGGTCACTACACTGGAACAGTTGAGAACCACTGGTCTAAGGCAAGCCATAAATTAATACATTTTTTTCTACTGTATTCTGCCAGCAGGGAAGGTGCAGGGAGCCTTACCAGCCAGCAGAATACAATCAATACAGCTAGCGGCTATGGCTGCTGGCAGTAATCACATGCAGAAAAATCTGACAGGCTGGTTGTCCATCGATGGATCGAAAATTCGTATGGTCACTGCTGAATCAGCCGAATATCGATCCATGTATGACTGGCTTAAAGCATACATTAACTGTAGTGGTTATAAAGATACAATTTATCCTGGGTCCCTTAAGTCAGAAGGCCAAACCTTGACAACTAATTTATTTTAATTAATAGCGCAGCGTGTGGTTTATTGATTTTTACATGTATGTTATCCAATACATTTACTTTCTGCAGCTCATTTAGGGTGTATTTCATTTGCGTGGTTTCACTTAAATTGATAAATTTATTTTTATAAATACCTGTGCACTCAGAAAACATTCTATACTTTCAGGGATCATTTCTGTAGGATTCAAAGGGAGAAATGTGCTCGAAAGCGTCCAAACTCACCTTCCATGATGATGAATTTTAGGGTTCTTGTCTCAGAAGGATTCTTGTTGGTAGTGCTGCTCTATGCAGGTGCTGCCACCATTTGATGACATGGTCATCTTTCTAGATGGGAAGATGGCAGGAGGGAGCTCATTCAGAGTGGTTGTTTGAGTGCTGAGAGTCTTGTATTGTTTCAAAAACAGCTGAGTTTCCAATTTTGTGTTTTGGTCTAATTTGTAAACCATGTCTTTTATTTACTAATTGCCAGATAGAAACAAAAATGACATGATATTTCTATGTGGGAAGGTTGTTAGCAGTGCGACAGGCAGTCGCTGCTCATGTTTTTCCTTTGGCTTGGGCGCTTGGAGGAAATGGAAACAACGCTCATGGAACCCAAGGAAAGATTCTTGGGCTTTAAAAGAAAAAAAAAAAAAAATTAAAAAAAAAAAAAAACAAACAAAAAAAAAAAAACATTCTATACATAAAAAAGCAACATTTCTCCTTTTTTTTTTTTTTTTTTTTAAACATTTGGTTTTATTGGAGATAGAGAAAAAGAAAATGTACAATACACAAATCTCAGATACAACTGCTCATTGAATACGACGCATTAGTACACCAATCATGTAGATTATAAGTTATCTTAAGGAACTTATAAGTGAGTGGGAAACTCATGGAAGGTTAGAACCATACATATAATGAAAATTATCTATGGATTATTTACAGGATTGTGGTTTCATCAGCGTCACTGGTCAAAGAACCCAGAGAAGAGGAATGGGTTGAGTGAGCCAAGATTGACCTTAAAATTGCTTAATTCTCCATGACACTTTGCAGATGTCAATGTTCAACAAAGAGGAAAAAAGGAGTAGTAAATAGGGTGAAAAGAAGGATAGAAAAGAAATTACATATATACAGTATATAAGGGTGTCCATATGTAGTAATAGTTAGAAATGTATGGATTTGGCCTCATCATGGTCTTCTCTTTTTTTTTTTTATGTCCCAACTCCCATTGTGTTGACTGTTGTTTGAGACTGTAGTGGTCTTTATAGCCATTAAAAAAGTGCAATTTTACCTTTCATGAAACTCAAGAGCTGAAGAAGATAGTTAAAGCGTATTCCACGAAATGCAACGTGACACCAATTATATGTTTGCACTAGGTTCTTGTGGCTTTTGATAGTATTGCAAAAAATGTCAGCATGCTCACTTACCAGTCTCTTTTACTCTTGCAGGTGAGTTTTTCCATTGAAGCAAAAGTTCGAGGTTGCCCTGCCGAGAAGGTGAAGACATTTTCCATCAAACCTGTGGGATTTAAAGATTCCCTGACTGTGACTGTACACTTCCAGTGTGAATGTGACTGTCAGCAGTATGATGAACCAAACAGCTACACATGTAATAAAGGAAATGGGACCCTCAGTTGTGGAACCTGTGACTGTCATCCTGGCTGGTTAGGACCACATTGTGAGTGCTCCGAGGAGGATTATGACATCTCAAAACAAGACCGCTGCAGCCAAAAGGACAACGGTGTCCTCTGTTCCGGGAGAGGAGAGTGTGTGTGCGGCCAGTGCATTTGTCACACCGGTGACTTTGGCAAAGTGTGGGGGAAATACTGTGAATGCGATGACAACTCCTGTATGCGGTACAAGGGCGAAATATGCTCAGGTAAGGCAAAACTTTTAACGAATACAGAACAAACTATACAACTGTGTATTTGAAACTGCTGATGGAGCATGTGATGAAGACACCAATATGTTTATATGCTTGGCGAACTGAAAGGTTCAGTTTAATGGTGCCCACACACTAGACAAAATATTGTTTGAAAATATGTCATTTGGACAGTTCATTTGTTTTTCGTCCAGTTAATGGGCACAAATCGAAAATCGGTTGTGAGCCATATAATCGAAGGAAAAGTTTGGAAAACTTCTGCCGTACGGACCCGCCCGTTTAAAATTTGAACTGTTGGTACTGCGCATATGTGACCCAGAGGCAAAAAAAAAAAACGAGAAACCAATTTATGTCCACTGAACAATTTATCATTCGAAATAGGGTCATTACATGATGGCAATATCGTTTGCTCTCACGACGTGTGTTCGTTTCTTGAAAACACGTTCAAATGATTTTTTGACTGGTGTATGGCTAGCATAGGACTTGGTTCACACCTTTGCATGGGGAGCCACCATTCACTCTGAATGGCACCCCCACGCATGTAAAAATGCAGTGCGTTTGCGGGTGCAGGAACCACAGGGAAATCGCATGGTCAAAATGACCAGGCCATTTTCCTGCGGGCTGCGCTTTGAAAAAGGTGCATGCACCTTTTTCTGTGGAAAACGCAGGCAAAGCAGCCCATTCAAATTAATAGGCTGCCGTGCCTGCACAAATGCCTACCAGAATAAAGCAGAGAAGTGGGTTACCTAGGGTAAAGGAAACATAAAAAAAAAGAAAATATGGAAGCTGCTTTTGCTGACTGATACTTTTGAAAATGCTAGCTGTTTACTCTGCTAATCTGTCTGCTTTAGACATTCTGAGATATTGACCTGGAACACGCATGTAGGTTAAAAGTTCTGACTTCATCTGCTGCATGCTTGCTCCGGTTCTGTGCCTTAGACAGCAGTGAAGACATTAAATCATCATCATGCCCAAGCTGATAGTATTTCTAGAAGTGGGTGGTTGGCATTGAGTGACGCAAACCTAACAAAGCTTGGCTTCAAAGTACACTATATTGTCAAAAGTATTGGGACACCTGCCTTTACACGCACATGAACTTTAATCGCATCCCAATCTTAGTCCGTAGGGTCCAAAACTGAGTTGGCCCACCATTTGCACCTATAACAGCTTCAACTCTTCTGTGAAGGCTGCCCACAAGGTTTAGGAGTGTGTCTATGGGAATGTTTGACCATTCTTCCAGAAGCGCATTTGTGAGGTCCGCTACTGATGTTGGACGAGAAGGCCTGACTCGCAGTCATTGCTCTAATTCATCCCAAAGGTGTTCTATTGGGTTGAGGTCAGGACTCTGTGCAGGCCAGTCAAGTTCCTTCACCCCAAACTCGCTCATCCATGTCTTTATGGACCTTGCTTTGTGCACTGGTCCAGATCATTTGGTGGAGGGGGGATTATGGTGTGGGGTTGTTTTGCAGGGGTTGGGCATAGCCCCTTAGTTTCAGTGAAGAAACTCTTAAGGCCTCAGCATACCAAGACATTTTGGACAATTTCATAATCCCAACTTTGTGGGAACAGTTTGGGGATGGCCCCTTCCTGTTCCAACATGACTGCGCACCAGTGCACAAAGCACGTTTGGGGTGGAGGAACTTGCACAGACTCCTGACATCAATCCAATAGAACACCTTTTGGATGAATTAGAGCGGCGACTGCAAGCCAGGCCTTCTCAGTCAGTACCTGACCTCACAAAAGTGCCTCTGAAAGAATGGTCAAACATTCCCATAGACACACTCCTAAAGCTTGTGGACAGCCTTCCCATAATAGTTGAAGCTGTTATAGCTGCAAAGGGTGAGCCAACTCAATATTGAACCCTACGGACTAAGACTGGGATGCCATTAAAATTCATGTGCGTGTAAAAGAACATGTCCCAATACTTTTGATAATATAGTGTATATCCAAAGCAAAAATACCTTTTTTTTACTTTTGGATAATGTAGCGGATGGTTGAAACAACTACCTGGAGGCACAACAGGAAATGGGAGGACACCTCCTATGAGAAAGATGTCACTCGAACAGGTGGCCCCATTGGTAGGTCTCCCCTCTACTCCTGTTACATACAGATACTTAGTAGGTGAGGTTGAAAAAAGACACAAGTCCATCAAGTCCAACCCATGTGTGTGATTATAAATTGCTGCTAAAAATTAGAAATCTACAACTCATGATACATTAGTGTGATGGTCAGTGAGAAGAATGGTCCTTACACTTGGAATCACTGGGAAGAATTACCCCCTTACAGATAGCTGAAAAGAATAATGGTGTCGGTGGGAACTTATCTGAGAGGCAGAAATGGCCCAATGCTGAAGGAACCCCTAGCAACCTCTGGAGGAACCCTAGGGTTCCACAGAACCCTGGTTGAGAATCGCTGTGCTAGAAGTTGAAATTCCCATAGCAAAGGAGCAGGGTCTTTCGACACCAAGCTAGAATCTTTGTACAATAAATTACGGAATGTGTATTCTTCCATAAGACTCGGATTTCCATGCTCATAGAACCAGGTACTGCACATGATTAGAAGAACTATAGGGTGGATTCATCTCTAATGTAGGTTACACACAGGCATGCTGCAGAGGAATTCAATCAGACGGTAGTAAATGTGGGAGTGTCTGTGACATCACCAAATGTTCTGTCTGAAAAACAATCACATAACATCCTCTATAAACCGCACAGCATTGTCTGTAACTAATATGATTAATATGGGTTACTGCCAAACATTTCTTGGAATCCTCGTATTTACCAACCCAAAAAAATTGTTTGCAAACTTCCCTGGGATTTAACAAGGTCCACCATCATTCAAAAGTGAATAGGAAATCTGTGAGTTTACTGAGAAAGCAAAGTCCTAAAGTAGAACCCCGGCCAAATATTTTTTCTATTTTTAGATAGAGAAATGAAGGTTTAGAACTGCTGTTGGGTTTTTATTCCTGGCTATGCTCCAGTTGGAGAGATTTGCTCTGGCTTCCTGTTCGGGTGATAGGTAGTCAATGGTATAGCAGAAAGTAACAGGAAATTGTAATTTTTTTGAAGCTGAACTCTGGCTTTCATTCCCACCTATACATACCTTCTTTCCAAAGACCCACTGGCCAATCACTTGATTGACCAGAGAGCCCTCTTCTCCTTCGGTAGTGGTGATGGTAACTTTTCTCTCCTGGACCGAGGGGTGCTCATGTATTGACTTGTGAGCACCATTCAATCCACTTTAAAGATAAACTGTCATCACATATGGGGTTCTCAGAGCTTAAAGTGGAAATAATCCCCCCCATATCGTTTTCAGCTAAGGAAGCGACCATCTTGGTCTCTATATGATCTTCAACCGCCATCATGCTGCAATGTTTTATGTCACATGGTATTTGCGCAGCGGTTTTTCAAGCAGGATTTTTGGGGAAAAAATATATTTTAATGCAAAAAAGCACAATATATAAACTAATTATATTATAAATATATATATAAATATATATTATATTAATTATAATAATGGTAAAATATAAAGGATGATGTTACGCTGAGTAAATGGATACCTAACATGTCACGCTTTAAAATGGCAACAAATGTTCGTGGAATGGTGACAAACTTCAATACTTAAAATTCTCCATAGGCTTTAAAAATGTTTACAGGTTACCAGTTTAGAGTTACAGAGAAGGTCCAAAGCTACAATCATTGCTTTCACTATAATGTTTATGGTTATACCTCACATGTGTGGTGTGAACTTTGTTTACATATGCCTGCGGAACCTACATATGGGTTCGCTTTTGCGAGCGAGCACGAAGAGATGGGGGCGCTTTCAATTTTTTTCATTATTTTTTTTTTTTTTTTACACGGTCCCTTTAGGGCCGGTTCCCACTGATACGATGTCCGAGATCGGATGTGATTTGCAACAGACGGTATGGCTGAATTTGCATCGCATTCGGACCAAACTCGCACAAGACCCTTTTTTGGTTCGCAGCAGAATCGGATCGCATGGGTGTTCACACCCATGCAATTTGATTCCTGCTCGAATTTGCAGATCGCACAGCGATATGTGAACTGATTTAGGGGTGTCATTAACTTTTAATTGACACTCCCAGGAGTTCACATAGGGCAGTGTGAACTGCCGCCGGGAGACATGCGATGTGGGAACCCGCAGTGGATTTGCAGGGTTCCCGTATCGCTGCAGTGTGAAGCGAGCCTTAATCATATTTATTCCTATCACAAGAAATGTAAACATCCCTTGTCATAGAAATAAGGGATGACAAGTCCTCTTTATGGAGACATCTGGGGTATACAAGACCCCAGATCTCTTCTCTACCCTTTGTAAGCATTAGATCAAAAAACAAAAAACAAAACATTGATCTGATACTTTAAAAAACAAATTGTTTACACCCGCCCTAAACTAGAAGTGATGTCATGACATCGCTCCCGGTCTCTTAGATCATAGATCACCTCTATGTCCAGCTGCGAGAACCGCTGGATCATTTCCTGGGCTCAGCCGTGAGAACGCTAGGCACGAGAAACAGCGGTGAGCGGCGTCCCTTCTAAAAGTAATCCAGAGGCTAATTAGCTGCTCGGATTGCATTTATCAGAAAGAGAATCATCAGCTGAAAAAAAAAAAAAAAAACGGTTAACAGCCGTTGGTTGACAGCTTCAGCCCTGGTAAACCACTTTAAATCCGTCACGTATACACTATATTGTCAAAAGTATTGGGGCACCCGCCTTTACACGCACATGAACTTTAATTGCATCCCAGTCTTAGTCCGTAGGGTTCAATATTGAGTTGGCCCACCCTTTGCAGCTGTAACAGCTTCAACTCTTCTGGGAAGGCTGCCCACAAAGTTTAGGAGTGTGTCTATGGGAATGTTTTACCATTCTTCCAGAAGCGCATTTGTGAGGTCAGGCACTGATGATGGACGAGAAGGCCTGGCTCACAGTCAGTCACAGACAGGTGTTCTATCGGGTTGACGTGGAGGCCAGTCAAGTTCCTCCACCCCAAACTCGCTCATCCATGTCTTTATGGACCTTGCTTTCTGCACTGGTCCAAATCATTTAGTGGAGGGGGGATTATGGTGTGGGGTTGTTTTTCAGGGGTTGACCTTCGCCCCTTAGTTCCAGTGAAGGGAACTCTTAAGGCATCAGCATGCCAAGACATTTTGGACATTTTCATGCTGACAACTTGGTGGGGTTTGGGGATGGCCCCTTTCCTGTTCCAACATGACTGCTCACCAGTGCACAAGGCAAGGTCCATAAAGACATGGATGAGCGAGTTTGGAGGGGAGGAACTTGACTGGCCTGCACAGAGTCCTGACCTCAACCCATTAGAACACTTTTGGGGTGAATTAGAGAGGATAATGCGAGCCAGGTCTTCTTGTCCACATCAGTGCCTGACCTCACAAATGTGATTCTGAAAGAATGGTCAAACATTCCCATAGACACACTCCTAAACCTTGTGGGCAACCTTCCCAGAAGATTTAAAGCTGTTATAGCTGCAAAGGGTGGGCCAACTCAATATTGAACCCCATGGACAAAGACTGGGAAGCCACTAAAGTTCATGTGTGTGTAAAGGCAGGTGTCCCCACTTTTGACAATATAGTGTGTGGACTGAATGCTGTTCACAAGTCATTAAATGACAGTAACATTCCTGGCGACCCAGGAGGGTAACTAGGGATGCCTCTTATTCTTCAAGCCAAACCAGAACACTTTAGCGGTATACACTATAGGATTGTAACAGATCTGGGACACCTTTGGGCACTCCAAAGAGAATAGTAATGCGGTGCGCATAGTGCCCCCTCACCTTTCTGTCACGCTCTGTTCTGAGCCACAGTCTTGCCTAAACAATGTCGGACAATGCGGGTTTTGAATCACGTGTCTGCGTTTCAGTCCGGCCGAAACCCGGACACATCATTCAAAACCCTGACTGTCCTGGTGAATTCCCGAACAGGTGGCAACCCTAAGAGTAGCCCCGGTTGCATGTGAGACAGTTAGCTCTGTCTTTTTTTCTCTTTACTACCCTACTGTAGATTAATAAGCACTCATGTCCCAATTCCTCTTGGATGCTTCCTTTTTGAATCATATAGCGTATGACTGCCTACTGATAACAGGCACCTCAAAGTGTCGAAACCCAAAAGCTGACAAGACCCATAATATGTATATGACGATGCTTTGTCCGCTGTGCTTGTTACATACACAGTCACATGCCTGCAAAGGAAATAGTGAAAGGAGTGGCCCACAGATTGTGTTTAGATAAAAGTATAGTACATAGGAAGTTGTAATACATGAGGTGCAGTACACAAATGTTGTAAAATGTGGACGTCTCACTTCGGTGAGCTGTTTATTAGACATTGGTAAATATATAATACCTCCTGTCTAAGACCAGTGAAGTGGTGTGTCACACTTCATTATGAGATGGTTACTGATTCACCGGCAAAGTTGCAGCCATTACAGCTCACCTTCTCCTAATCACTGGTGTGACCATTATTTACCGCCTCCAGGGCTGGGATTTTGTGTCTACTAAATCGCTGCTCACCTTCCGGTTTTACAACACGCAATCTGTTATCGTCAACAAAGCATTAGATGACAGATTAGCTGCCTAGCCATGGCTAATCCCCAACTCGTGGTTTCAATATCTGGTAAGGTTACACAACATCAGGAGGTGACAATTATGGCTATTTATATCTGCAAATTACATTAAAGTAGTATTAAATTCTCAGCATTTTATTTAGCTTAACACATTAAGCACAATAAAATAAACATTCCTCAGTAAACTATTTGTTAAGATTCCTAACTTAGCACTTGCAGTTCACAGTTTTCAATGCGGGTTGCTTCTGCGCTCTCAGTGCTGCTTTCCTTTTTAGGTTTCATGTACTCGGGATGTTTCTCAACCTCTCCCGAACGCTGGAACATCACAGCTAGAAATCCACATTTAAAAATGCGTGTTTAGCAGCGTTTACAAGACGCATTTAGCCGAGTTTGCGTTCAGGAGCGTTTACTAAAGATAAACTCAGGAGACCCTCCCAAATGATTAGAAAGCACTAAAAACAAGTATTTTTTAAAGCGGAGTTCCACCCAAAAGTGGAACTTCCGCTTTAGGCACTCCTCGCCCCCTGAAATGCCACATTTGGCATGTCATTTTTTTTTTTGGGGGGAGGGGGGGGTGTTCCCCTTTTTTAAGTGGGACTTCCTGTCCCACTTCCTCCTTCCTGTTCTCAGCCGCCTATGGGACTCCTCCTCTTGCCCTAGGCGCCCCATCCCTGCCAGCGATCTTCTGGGACACAACACAGGTCCCAGAAGATTGGCTGGCCAATAGCAGAGCGCAGCGTGACTCGCGCATGCGCAGTGCGCGCCCGGCCCTAAAGCCATAAGCTGTCACGACTGGGTGTCCACAGTTGCTATGACGGCGCAGAGGAGAGGAGGGGGAGAGGAGCGAGGCTCCGGGCAGCCGCATCACTGGACCGTGGGACAGGTGAGTGTCAGTTTATTAAAAGTCAGCAGCTATGCTTTTTGTAGCTGCTGACTTTTAACCACTTGCTTACTGGGCACTTAAACCCCCCTCCTATCCAGACCAATTTTCAGCTTTCAGCGCTGACGCACTTTGAATGACAATTGCGCGGTCATACAACACTGTACCCAAATGAAATTTTTATTATTTTTTCACCACAAATAGAGCTTTCTTTTGGTGGTATTTGATCACCTCTGCAGTTTTTACTTTTTGTTCAAAAAATGTAAAAAACTGAATTTAAAAAAAAAAAAATTTTAATTTTTTTATATTTTGTTATAAAAAATTTTAAACGGGTCATTTTTCTCCTTCATTGATGTACGCTGATGAGGCGGCAGTGATGGGCACTGATAGGCGACAGTGATGGGCACTGATGGGTGGCAGTGATGGGCACTGATGGGTGGCAGTGATGGGCAGCACTGCCAGGTGGCACTGATTGGCACTACAGGTGGGCATTGATAGGTGGCACTTGTGGGCATTGATAGGTGGCACTTGTTGGCATTGATAGGTGGCACTTGTGGGCACTGTTAGGTGGCACTGTGGGTACTGTTAGGTAGCACTGTGGGCACTGTTATATGGCACTATTATGGTGGCACTGATGAGGCAGATGTGCCTCTTCCACTTGGGGACCGATGTCCCTCACATCTGAGCGGGTGATCGGCTTTTTTTTCTACTCACGCTGTCAGCGTGAGTAGAAAAAAAAAACGATTACCGATCTTTTGTTTACATCATGTGATCAGCTGGCCGGCCGTGATCAGCGGGCCGGGACCGGCCCCTTACACGGATCGGTGATCAGCCGAGTCTCAGTGACTCGGTGATCACAGCGCGCTCGGCCTCCTGGGAATTCAGCAGCTGAGAAAGCAGTGTGCTTGTAGATAGCTGTTATTTTTTTGGTTGGTTTGTTAATATGTATCCCATGATGAGCATGTGTGAGGAAATGCTCCTGATGTTGCTTTTGCTGAGGCTCCAAAGACGTAGAAAATTGCGTGAGAGGACCAGAGTTTGTCGCTACTGGACACATCCATTGATGGCTCAACGCATGTCCACAGGATACTTTTCTAATATGTATGTTCAGCTGCATAATTACCCAGAGAAATTTTTTAATTTTACACGCATGTCAATTACCACCTTTGACGTTCTCTTGGAAAAGGTTAGACCCCGTCTAGTTCGCAAGTTCTCAAAAGTTGACAGGTGAGTGAAATTCCTATTCAACGTCAGCGTCAAGCAGGGGCGGATCCAGGGGGGGGGCAACGGGACAATTGCCCCCCCCGAAAATATCAGTGACTGCAGTCCCGACCGAGTCTCTCTCTCACACCAGTATAAGCAGCTGATAAGCGGCGCGGAGAGAGACTCTGTGTTATGTCCATTATGCTATTGCAGCGCTGGAGGGAGGAGGTGGGTGGAGCTGCGCCGCTGGCTAGTCTTCCCTGCACTGGTTGCTAACGCCTGTGCCGCTTGGCGTGTAGCAACCAGTGACGTCAGTCACATCAGAGGCTGGAGCCGCTGCTGAGGAGGAGAACCCAGCATTCATAGCGGAGCCTTCTTCATTCTCCGCCCCTGCATGAGAGTGTTGGCTCCACCCACCTCCTCCCTCCATCTTCTCCACAGCACGGCGTGAACACAGGAAGAAGCAGTGACTGTGTGTCACTGTCATCTGATGCTGCCGGCTGCACCTGCTAATGGATCCTGCTCCTCTCCATTGCCACCAGCATGGGAACCCCTCCCCCCCACCAGTGACCAGAGCACCAAAATATTAAATAAAAGTGAGTAAAAGAATTAGCAAATGTGTAAAATCACAAAATCTTGTGTGCCATACTGCCATTATTTATGAAAAACAAATGCTGCCCTTTGAGTTTTATTCAATCTAAACCCCTTCAGCTCTGGAAAGTTTTACCCCCCATGAACAGGCCATTTTTTGTGATACTGTGCTGCATTACTGTAACTATCTGACAATTGCGTGTCATGCAACGCTGTACCCAAGTAAAATTGATGTCCTTTTTTTTCCACTAATAGCACTTTCTTTTGGTGATATTTTATTTTTTGCAATATAAAGAAACTGACAATTTCGAAAAAAAAGCAATATTTTTTACTTTTTGCTATGAAAAAATTGTCTTCCTCAATTTAGACCAATATGAATTCTGCTACATATTTTAAGTGTATATTGCTTGGTTTGCACAAAAGTTATTGCATCTAGAAAATAGGGGATAGATTTACGGCATTTTTATTTCTTTTTTACTAGTAATGGCGGTGATCAGTGTTTTTTTTAGCGGGACTACAACATTGTGGCGGACAGATCGGACACTTTTGACACTTTTTGGGGACCAGTAATAAAAATATGCACTGTCACTGTACTAATGACACTGGCTGGCAAGGGTTAACATCAGGGGTTATCAAAGGGTTAACTATGTCCCTAGGGGGTGCTTGCTAACTGTGTGGGGGGTGGACTGACTAGATGAACAGAGTGATCTGTGTTCCTGGTTAGCAGGAACACAAGATCACTCTGTTCATCTCTGACAGAACGGCGATCTGCCTTGTTTACATCAGCAGACCGCTGTTCTATCTCTGTGTGGAGCGATTGCAGGTGGCCGGCGGACATCACTTCTGCCAGACCCGCTGGATTGGCTCCCCCTTTGGCCAATCAGCACGCGTGCCTTTGCTGGCTATTTCACAAAATGGCGTACAGGTACACCTTATTTTCTGGCAGTGCCCCTCCCGAGACTAGACTCTGGATCCGCCCCTGGCGTCAAGTAATACAAGTTGTGTATAGTACAGCATAATTGGCTGATGAGGGGAATATCACATGGTATATCAAGCTTGCATACAGTGATAATTGAGTTTTTGGTGTGTTTTTAGCATTTTCCAGGCTCAAAAGTAATCAATAAAATTTTCCCTTTAAAAACGCTACTAGACGAAAACGCGCCTAAACGCGGGGAGTGCCTTGCCATCTTAAGCCGGCCATAGATGGATCAAAATTCATCCGGTTCAGACCAGCCGAATTTCGATCCATCTATTGGCGGGCTGGTTGTACAGAAGTCAATTTCTCGATCGGCGGCTATTCTAATGAATGTATTCTGAAAGTCTCCGCGCTGTCAGAATACAATAGCTCTGCAGGAGAGATTCCCTCATCCACCTCGATTGTATGGATGGGGGAAGTCAATTCACTTTCTTTTGTTCAGCCAGCTGGTTGCACGGAAGAGAATTAATCATGCCTTAGCCTTATGCCCTGTACACACAAGCGGACTTTTCGACCGGACTGGTCCGACGGACCGAATCCGGCGGACAATCCGATCGTGTGTGGGCTCCATTGGACCTGCAGCAGACTGCAGCAGACTTTTTCAGGTCGAAAATCTGATGGACTTTAGATTTGGAACATGTTTCAAATTTGTCCGATGAACTTGAGTCCGGTCGAAAAATCCGCTCGTCTGTATGCTAGTCCAACGGACAAAAACCCACGCTAGGGCAGCTATTGGCTGCTGGCTATCAACTTCCTTATTTTAGTCCGGTCGTACGTCATCACGTACTAATCCGTCGGACTTTGGTGTGATTGTGTGTTGGCAAGTCCGTTCGTTCAAAAGTCCGTCGGATAGTCCGTCAAAAGTCCGTCGGAAAGTCTGTTGGATCAGTCCGGTCGAAAAGTTTGCTCGTGTGTGTACGCTGCATTAGGTTTTGGGGCTGTGTGTTTCTACTAAAGTGGTAGTAATCTCTATTAAAAATTTTATTTTAAAAATTTCCACCTGCAAGGAAATATCATAATGTACTAGTATGCACCTCATACGAAAGAGTCATGAAAGAGTTGCCTTAAAACGAAGCCCTCCAGCGCCCTGTCACTGCTGCAGAGGCTTCCATCCTTACCATTTCGGGGACTTCGGGCATCTGACTGGCTGAGCCGCTATGACATCACCTCTGTGCATGTGTGCGGGATTCATAGCCATGGCACACAGCTCTGAAGGAACGACACAGATATGCCCTTTCTTCGGAGTGCATGCGCCGGTGATGTCACCGGCTGCTGCTCGCAAGAATATCTCCTAAACAGTGCAACTCATTTTACCTACAGGTAAGCTTTATTATAAACCTACCGTAGGTAAAAATAAAATTCCAGGGTTTACTACCACTTTAATGCACACAGTGTAGGAAGACCTAACTCTAGTCTCTGCATGCAAGAGCAGTCCCATAGGATGCTGCGAGAAAAAGATCTTAAAGTGTTACTAAACCCACAACTGTAAAATCAGTCTGTATAGGCAGTAAAGCATGCTTGTTAAACTCACTGTGGAACCTAAGGGGTTAATCCTCTGCATTGCGTAAAAAGGCTGTTTGATCCTGTCTTCTCTGATCCTCCCCTTCTTCCAGTGTCTTCAACTTATCTCTGGATATTATAGAGGCCAAGGGACAGACTGCACATGCTCAGTTTGGTGTGTATTGCTAGAGAGTTTTTTTCTCTTGGGAGAGCGCATGTGATCAGCACAGGGCCAATCAGCATTGTCCAGACAAAGGGTCAGGGGTCCTGCAGTCTTATATGACAGTGAGAGCAGAATGAAAACTCCTCCTACAAGCTTTAACCAGACACTGATAGAAGTCACAAGACTGCTATATACTGCATGTCTATGTTCTGTGTACTGTGGGAGGTCCGATACAGTGAATGCAGGGTCCTGGGTTAGCAACACTTTAAGGTCCGTACACACGATCAGAAATTCATATGAAAAATACCGCTTTCGAATCGATCGTACGCTAATATGATCGTTAGTACACACTTTCGAGAGCCGATCACGACAGTTCATCCGATATTATCCGATGGGACAAACACGAAAATGTTTCTCGTACGATGCCAGATCGTACGATTTTCATTTAATCAGTACAGGCATACCCCACTTTTAAGTACACAATGGGGTTTATTTACTAAAGCTGGAAAGTGCAAAATTAGGCTCACTGCTGCATAGAAACCAATGAGCTTCTAACCCCAGCTTGTTCAATTAAGCTTTAGTAATAAAACCTGGAAGCTCATTGGTTTCTATGCAGAAGTGAGCCTGATTTTGCACTTTCCAGCTTTAGTAAATAAACTTCATCGTGTTCTGTCGTACGAGAATTTTTGTAACGTTAGTAACCTCTTCATTTTCAATTCGAGAGTAGCATGCAAAATAAAAAAACAAAAAACAAAAGATCATTCGTCCAATAATCTCATTGCGTGTACCCAGCATTGCCTTGAAACAAGAAACCTGGGGCAGAGGTCATGGTACCAGTTTAAACTGGAAAACAGGCATGGCTAAAATGATGAAGAAGCTGCGTACTCACTCAAGTTATTAAATCAGCAGCTGAAAGTACTTAACAAACTGAGAGCTTAATATCACTTTAAAGTGGAGTTCCACCCCCCCCCCCCCCCCAAAAAAAAATTAGTAATGTTCTTTAAAAAAATTAAAAAATAAACATTTGGAGAAATTTTTTTTTTTACTTACCTCTAAATGCCTGTTGCTAGGGGGTCCCTCGTAGTCTGCCTCCTTCAGTGCCTGGGCTCCTGACGTCACTTCCCACGGCGCAGGAAGGGAGATCGCCTCTCCACCCTCCCTCTTGTCAATCATCTGGGACATGTGACCGGTCCCAGATGATTGCGGGGCCAGTGACGGCACGCGGTGCGGCTCGCGCATACGCAGTGGGTGCCCGGCTGTGAAGCCACAGCCGGGCGCCCACAGTTGAAATGCCGGCGCCGACGAGCGGAGGTGGGGGACGAGCAGAGCTTCGATCCCCCGCATCTCTGGACCCTGGGACAGGTAAGTGTCCAATTAAAAGTCAGCAGCTGCAGTATTTGTAGCTGCTGACTTTTATTTATTTTTTTTTAAATGGGAACCCCGCTTTAAGCTACTGATTAAAAGGATTAAAAGGATAGTAATTGTTGTGCAGGTTCATAGGGATACTGTTTATTTTACTAATCACCAATGGGTTACGTTCTGGGAAAGCCCCTAATATATTAGTGGGTTGTAAACTCCTCCCTGAACCCTCTCTACAGGTACTACAGAGCCCTTCTCCTTTATCCCGTTAGCGCCGACTGTACGCACATATACGGCCCCGGCTTTAAGGGGTTATACCGTGATGATGTCTGCAGCTGCAGGCATCATCCCAGTCCGTTTTTGTTAGACCCCTTTCACAGTGGGCGGTTTGCAGGCGCTATTGCGCTAAAAATAGCGCCTGCAAACCGGTCCGAAACAGCCACTGCTGTGTCTCCAGCGTGAAAGCCCCGAGGGCTTTCACACTGGAGCGATGCGCTAGCAGGACTGGAAAAAAAGTCCTGCTAGCAGCATCTTCGGAGCGGTGAAAGAGCGGTGTATACAATGGAGCAGCGCGGCTATACTGCCGGCAAAGATTTACCGCTGATGCACCTCCTGCCCCAGTGTGAAAGGGGTCTGAGAGCGGGCGGTCGGCTCTTTAGGTATAACAACCGATGCGGCTAAAAGCTGTTATCTCGACAGAGCGGGAGGGGACGCCCCCCTCCTGCTGCCTTCCGCCGCTCTTCTCCGGGCCTCCCGTCTCACCGGGAGACCCGAGCCACGATCCGGCACTTCCGCTGGCTAGAGTGAGACTGGAAGGAAGCCGGACACGGGTTCGATCGAGTCTTCTATGCGTAAACACGGAAGCGACGTCACAACATCACTTCCGGTTTACTTGGCTGCCAATGGCGGCGATTTAAAAAAAAAAAATGACAGTATTCAGAATCGCCGTTTTTGGCGATCTGAATACTTTAAAGTGCAAAGGAGGGATTTGGGGTCTTTTAGACCCCTGATCTCTCCATAAAGAGTACCTGTCACCACTTATTACTGTCACAAGGGATGTTTACAATAAAAGTGATCACATTTTTTTTTTTTTTAAGAGACAATGTAAAAAAAATAAACAAAAACTTTTTTTTTAAAGCGCCCCCCGTCCCCACAGCAAAGAAAACGCACACGTAAGTCGCGCCCTCATATGTAAACTGTGTTCAAATCACACATGTGAGGTATCGCCGCGATCGTCAGAGCGAGAGCAATAATTCTAGCACTAGACCTCCTCTGTAACTCTAACCTGGAAATCGTTAATTTATTTTAAAGCATCGCTTATGGAGATTTTTAGGTACCGTAGTTTGTCGAGATTGCATGAGTGTGCGCAATTTCAAAGCGTGACATGTTAAGTATCTAAATTGGGCTAACTTTACTGTTTAGTTTTTTTTAATTAATTCATGAAAGTGTCTTTTTTCCCCAAAAATTGCGTTTGAAAGACTGCTGCGCAAACACAGTGTGACATAAAATATTGCAATGATCGCCATTTTATTCTCTAGAGTCTCTGCTAAAAAATATATATATAATGTTTGGGGGCTCTAAGTAATTTTCTAGCAAAAAATATGGATTTGAACTTTTAAGCAACGAATGTCAGAAATACGCTTAGGCATTAAAGGGTTATATATGGACACCCCCCCCCCCCCCCCCACATGATCACATGTTCAATCAGGGAAGATCAATATCTGCGCGCTGACAGGCTCAGAAGATTGGTGCAGCCCATAGATAGCTAATTAATCAAGTCACTCGATCTAGAACAACATAAACTATCCATGTGTCACCTACTTGTGAAAGTACTTTTAGAATTTAGTTATATAAAAAAAAGTGTCAAAAGATATAAAGTATTAAATGTTTTAATGTTGTAGTTCAGCAAGGGGTGTTGGCACTTTTCCCTTTCCATACATGTGAGGAATCCACAGCTTGTTCTCACTTGCACATGCACAATGTCGCACAATACTGGAGGATTTGCACTTTGACCTTTCCTAAGTGGCCCTGTCGGGCCAGGTCAGATCACATTACACTCTCTTTATAATGGCAAACAAGAATTGTTTCTTTTACATAAATGTGCATTGCTTTGCATTCATTTTCCCACAGGCATTATTTTTCTAAAGGCATTGTTTCTGTAGCTGCTGTGCCCTTAAAAAAAAAAAAAGAATTTTACTGAGAGGAATATAATCATATTAATACAATTCTATTTTTTACTGTATGTGTTCTATTGGGGATATTAAAGTGATATTATAGTAAATTTTTTTTAAAATTAAAATAAAAACATGATACACGGATCTACTCTGATACTCATCTGATTTATGCGTAATCTCATACCTGCTCATCTGGAGCTCTCCACCGTCGGTCTCCGCTCCTCCTTTCTTCCGACTGCCCCCATAGCAAGCTGTTCAGATGCTCTCCCGTGCCGGGTTGTGTGTGCTCATAAGCCTCGTACACACAATCGGACTTTCTGACGGGAAATGTTCGATGACAGGCTGTTGACGGAAAATCCGACCGTGTGTACGCTCCGTCGGACAATTGTTGTCGGATTTTCCGCGGGCAAATGTTGGATTGCAGGTTTTAAAATTTTCCACTAACAAATGTGTGTTGTCGGATTTTCCTAACGTATGTACACAAGTGCGTCGGACAAAAGTCCAAAGTACAAACACGCATGCTCGGAAGCAAGGACGAGCCAGAAGTGGTCGGTCTTGTAAATTAGCGTTCGTAATGGAGAATTAACATTCGTGACGTGGCGAATTATGAAATATCGAAATGCAGCGCACAATTCTCTTCTTCTTTAACCACCTCAATACAGGGCACTTTCACCCCCTTCCTGCCCAAGCCATTTTTCAGCTTTCAGCACTGTTACACTTTGAATGACAATTGCGCTGTCATGCAACACTGTACCCAAATGAAATTGTTATCATTTTTTTCCCCACAAATAGAGCTTTCTTTTGGTGGTATTTGATCACCTCTGCTTTTTTTATTTTTTGCTCTATAAACAAAAGAAGTGTGACAAGTTTGAAAAAAACACAATATTTTTTACTTTTTGCTATAATAAATATCCAATTTTTTTTTTTAACATTTTTTTTCCTCAGTTTAGGCCAATATGTATTCTTCTACATATTTTTGGTAAAAAAAAAATCGCAATAAGCGTATATTGATTGGTTTGCGCAAAAGTTATAGGGGATAGATTAATGGCATTTTTATTAATATTTTTTTTTTTTACTAGTAATGGCAACGATCTGGGATTTTTAGCGTGACTGCAATATTGCGGCGGGCATATCGGCCACTTTTTGGGACTATTCACATTTATACAGCGATCCGTGCTATAAAAATGCACTGATTACTGTATAAATGTGACTTGCAGGGAAGGGGTTAACACTAGGGGGGTGATCGAGGGGTTAATTATGTTTCCTAGGGAGTGATTCTAACTGTAGGGGGAGGGGACTCACTAGGGGAGGAGACCGATTGGTGTTCCTCTGTACTGAGAACACACCATCGGTCTCCTCTCCTCGGACAGGACGTGGATCTGTGTGTTTACACACAGATCCACGGTCCTGCTCTGTTACCGGGCAATCGCGGGTGCCCGGGGGACAACGCGGCTGCCAGGCACGCGCATCAGGTCCCCAGTGATACGGCGGGCACGTGCGAGTGCCATTGCCGGCGTTCGCGCCCCCTGGTGGCCCGGGAAGGCGAGTGCGTCATATGACGCCCTCCCAGAACGAGAGCCGCTCCGCCTGGCCGTCATATGACAGCCGGCGGGCGGTTAATGGGATAATAATGAAGCTGCTTTGCTGATGATACTGATGGAGTTATTGCAAACGAATTTTCAAAGGCTTTTTTTTCTATTGATATCAAGAATAATATTTTTATATTTTTTTATTTGGGCAAGTTACCAAAACACCATTATCCCGTAGTTTTTAAGATCAAAGATACAACTATGTTGGTGTCCCTTGTCAGTTTTACATTATGTTTTTTAAAATGTAACTGCCTACTCCCAAACTGTTTTTTGAAGTAAAACACATAGCCAAGTATTATTCTACACAATTTTTTTGTTGTGCAATAAAAAAAGAAAACAAATAAAATTAGACATGCTATCTGCCAATAGAACTTAACCAAAAAGTACATTCTATGCATCCAAAAATATAGGAAATATACCAAATTAAATCATTATTCAACCAAAAAAATTATGTCAAAGCAATAACTCCAAGGCCAATAATAAATTACACGTTATCTCCTCTGATTCTGCAACATGGCTGGTTGACGAACGGCCATTCAGAAATGAACTGAAAAGCGCAAAATGAAAAGCGCAAAATGAAAAGCGCAAAATGAAGAGCGCAAATCAACACTCACCAAACTTCTACTAACACGAAATTAGCAGAAGGAGCCCAAAGGGTGGTGCTAAAGAGCTGAAAAACAACGTAGTACGTCACTACGTTCCTACGTTCGTATTTGTTGGCCAACAATTCCTTGCCGTTTGTATGCAAGACAAGTTTGGGCCAACGCCCTTCGGACAAAAGTCCACAGTTTTGTTGGCATACAATCCGATCGTGTGTATGAAGCTTTAGACACACACAGCGTGGCTCAACCAGGCCCCCTGCTCCCTCCTTGCAGGATTTGACAGAAGCAGCAATCTAAGGAGAGAGAAGAGCAAGGTATCAGGGACAGCGCTCGATCGTGAGAGGTGTCAGATATTTCCTTTTTTTAATGTATGGGGGGTGAACAAGTAGTGGGGTGTCTTTTACCTTAATGCAGAGAATGCATTAATGTAAAACCTACCTAGACTACCTTACATTTTACCTTCCAGAAATGCAACAGAAAGTGATTTCTTGGAACTAGGGGTCCGCATTGCTGCTATCAAAAGCCTTTGTGTGAAAAACAAATGGTTCTGCTCTAAAAACCGCTAATAGCTATAAATAGTATGGAGACAAGTAATGTCATAAGCAAAACGTAAAATTTTAGAAAGACAGTACAACCACAGCTAAAACATACACAGTGTGCGATACTCCATGTTAAATGTTTGCACATGGTGGAGCAAACAAAGATAACAAAATGGTGTAAAGTTCAATCCCTATTATCCCTAATTTAACATATTGCTGTCTTTTTTTCTATTAGCTTTCTTCTATGGACTAAAATTAGATGACAAAAGATGTCAGAAGGAATTACCGTATATACTCGAGTATAAGTCGTTCCGAGTATAAGTCGAGGCCCTAATTTACCACAAAAAAAATGGGAAAAACCTATTGACCCGAGTATAAGACGAGGGTGAGAAATGCACAGCTACTGTAAGTGGAAAAGAGGGTCAACAATGCCCATTTGCAGCCTCACTGTGCCCATTTTCAGCCATAGGTCCCCTGAACTTCAAACTCGGTAGTTAAGGGTTCCTAGATGCCCCCTAGCTGCAGCCAAAATTTGGGGTCTCTGAACCCAAAGGGTCCCGAAATGACATTGCTGCAGATGGACACAGTTGGCCAAATTTGGGGCCCCGTATCTCGGGGCCACTTAGTGCTAAGAACCCCAAATTTGGTGTGCAAACCCAGTGGAACTAGCACCATAAAATTTCTAAAGCTGGTGTTTCTAGCACCAAGTGGCCCCGAGATACAGGGCCCCAAAATTCAGTTCAGAAAATGTCAAGCACTTTTCTGCAGCAGAGAATGACATTTTCCGAACTGGTTTTGGGGCCCCGTATCTCAGGGCCACTTGGTGCTAGGAACCCCAGCTTTGGATATGTTATGGTACCAGTTCCACTGGGTTTGCACACCAAATTTGGGGGTCCTAGCACCAAGTGGCCCTGAGATATGGGGCCCCAAATTCGGTTCAGAAAATGTCAAGCACTTTTCTGCAGCAGAGAATGACATTTTCCGAACCGATTTTGGGGCCCTGTATCTCTGGGCCACTTAGTGCTAAGAACTTCCAAAATCTACCAAAATCTACCAAACTACCAAAATCAGTTCAGAAAATGACATTTTTTGCTGCAGAAAAGTGCTTGACTCGAGTATAAGTCGAGGGGGGCACTTTCAGCACAAAAAAATGTGCTGAAAAATTCGACTTATACTCGAGTATATACGGTACACAACTGGAGAATTAGCTTATTTTAGCCAGGGATGGCCATATACTGGGCAAAATTATTACAAATATAAATGTTTACAATGACATGATTCAGCATTCCTCGTATGAAGAGGAAAAAAAAACAGCTGAATAGACTTCAATTCACCAAAATCTCAAGAGATTCAATTAATTGGAAAGCTCCGGACTACTCTTTTTCAACCAGACTGATAAAGCATGGATTACCAAAGATAACCTATTCCTGTGTCATACAACTCAGACTGTAATGGATTTATCACTGAACACGCAAGGAATAGAAGATGTGAATGCAGGTCTGTGGGAGTGCCTGATGTCTCAGTTCTGGACATTGCAATGCCTCAGTCTGTGGCTAGTGGAACCACCCTTTTATGCTGAGTCAACTGTCTGGAAATATATATATACCAATTCTGGTATTAAAAGTTGCATCAGATCATATTCACAATTCTGGTATTAAAAGTTGCATCAGATCATATTCACAACTCTTAAATAAATAATAAGTCTATTCCTTGTTTGTGCATATGCATACCTGTCCTATGCCAAAGGCATCAGAGGAGCACTGCTGGACTTTTCTTGTTGACACTTTTAATTTTTAAAATAATGTACCTCAATTCTCCAGTGCCCTTAGTATGGCGATAATTGGGCACAATTATTAATATTATGCGCTATCAACTCAACTCAAGTCCTAGTGGCTTGAAGAATGAGAGCTCAAAAAAAAAATCAGCTTTCTGCTAGTCTGCCGAGATCCTCCAGTGTCATCCCCACAGCTGTAGTCAATGTGTCCAACCACTTAGTACTAGCCTCTTCACCTGCTTCTTTTGATCTTCCCAAACATTATTTCCTTCTCCAGTGATGCCTCTCTTCTCGTAACTCCATCATTTGGGCTTTTGGTGACATAGCCGGTTTGATCTCTTTCAAAATAGATCTATTAGTTCTATAGGCTGTCCACGGCACTCATACAGTCCTTCTCCACCACCAAAGTTCAAATGAGTCGATCTTTCTATCCTGTTTCTATAGTGTCCAGCTTTCACAACTGTATTTGCTAGTTGAGAAAATTAATGCATAGACAAGTCTAATCTTTGTTTTGGGTGTAATTTCTTTGCATTTGAATACTTTGTCGAGAGTCTTCATTGTGTAGCTACCAAGTGCTAATCTGTGGAATTTGGTCATATCATTATATGGATTTTGATCATAACAATTATTGAAATACTGTCCATCATTATTTCCTTCATATCCACCATATCATAGACATGTTCCCATTGTCCACAATAATGGCGTTGGTGTCCTACAACAGGTATTAAAAATAAAATTTCAATTTTTAGTTACAACTTCTCAAACAAGTAGCATTACTCCAGATCTACGTCTCATGAAGTCACCAAGAATGTCCTGGGGGCTGGCTCCAAAGTTTGTCTCCACTTACTATTGAAAGTTATTGATGAATGGGGAGCCACACACAAACATCTCATTCTCCGGAATACATTTTATTGAACTGTCAAATGTACATCTGGTAACATGATGTCCCCACCTGGATGTCACCCCACCTTAACGTGTTTCATTGATAATGACTTTGCAATTGTACACATTAATGGTGTTGGTGTCCAAAAACGAGAATTGAAAACAAAATGCCAGTGTTGTTTCAGTACTGTACATGTCTCTTGTCTCCTTCTGCCACCGCTCACCAATAATTTTCTGCACCAACAAGCGTGGAAGGAAGGCACTAGCCCAGGAGCAGCCATCCCTGCTGGTAATCCTAACCATGGTTTACAGAGAGATTAATACCGATATCTCAAGAGGTTACATGTATGAATAGGCATAAACTGATTTTTTAGAAATAACAATTTAATAATGTTAGAGAGTTGCTATTGTGGGGAGTTTATTTTTACTAAATTACAGGGAACAGTGAGCCATTCCATGGGAAGAAGATATAATTGTGGTTAAATACCAGGATATGAGGCAGTTTGTGTGGGATAAGTAGCCATTAAAATGTTATTTTTTGTAATTTATAAACATTACAAATGTGTTATCTTGGCTATAATGCTACACAGTTTGAATGCATCACAGTTCATGTTACACTGTGAAGAAGAGTTTATTTTTTTCTTGTTCCTTTAAAACTTGTCATGATTAGAAATGTTATAAGTGACATGTTTCATAATTACGAGTCGGCTCAGGTAGTAGCCTTGCTATCAGAGTACAGGATGTGCAATACATATAAAGGAGCAGGAACCAATGGCTGACTCTTCATTCTTGGGGGGGTCTCTCAGGATTTCTGTGTCTCTCACGACTGCCACCAGCATCCTTACAGCTCTGTAGTCACAGGCAGCAGCATATACTGACTAAAGCTTTTTTTTAAGATTGCCAAAGCTAATAAGTAGAACCTGAGGTTTCCTTCAGAGGTTTTTAGAAGTTCTTTGAGCAGTTGCAAAGTTTCCCAGCTATATTTACCACCAATGTTAGGAGCAGAATTTTCCACTGACAACCAATGTAAAGGTTCACTTCTACACCAACCATCAATGTACGGGGACACTTTTCCACTGATCCTTAATTTAAGTATTCCCCACTGTTCAGCAATATATGGGGCTCTACTTCTGCTAACCACCAGTGTGACAGGGCATTTCTCCATTGGCCACCAATGTAAGGGCTTTTCTTCTACTGCCTAGTGACTACCAAGAAAGATGGCATTTCTCTACTGGTCACAAATGCAAGGGGGCATTTCTCTACTGACATTGGTGTTTCTTTTGTGTTTATTAATTTTATTTATTACAGCATAGTGGCTAAGTGCTTAGTACTTTTGCCTGGCAGCACTAGGGTCAACGGTTCAAATCCCAACCATGGTACTACCTGCCTGGAGTTTGCATGTTCTCCCTGTGCCTGCGTGGGTTTCGTCCAACACTCCAAAGACATGCTGATAGGTTTATTGGCTTTTGTCTAAATAGATCTTAGTATGTGTACATATGAAGGTAACTTAGGGACCTTAGACTGTAAGCTTCTTGAGGGCAGGGACTGATGTGAATGTACGATACATATGTAAAGAGTTGCATACATTTTTGGCGCTATATAAGTACCTGTAATAAATTACATTTCAGGATTATTACAAAAAAATAATTTTATCTTAAAGATTAGAAGAGTGTTAAAAAAAGTATCTGCTGTGGAAGTCAAATATCCTATGTATGCTACATGGTTCATTGTTTTCTTTAAACATTTCTGCAATGTACTGATCAGCTAATATATTTTGAGCTTCATAAATACAATTTTCAGAAAGAGTTCCTCCGGGAAAATCTAAAGATTATTTCAAGGGTTGTCCAGGACAAAAAGACTGAGAAAGTCTAGTCTGGGACTTTTGCTGTGCTAGTTTAGAAAGCGGTGGATGTGCATGTGCATACTGCACCATAGATTTGACCATACCTGGTCTTGGATCCAGAGTTTTCAGATTAGTTACTAGCTTTTCTGTGCTTATGGAAATATCCTGATGGGTATCCACTATTCACAGTGTAGTTTAGTGCAATAGTTGGATACATTGAAATGATATAGGTTATGATGCAAATGTTGAGCTGCTTCAGGATGCCTCAAAAATGTCTTTTGAACCAGTTTTGATGGCATTGGCCTGGATGGGATTGCTTTGCTTCTGAAGTTGTTTGGTTGCAGTGCAAAATTTGGCTAATACCTCAAGTGGAGGGAAGCCTTTTTTCAACTAGGATTTCCAGGCCCCCTGGGGTGCCTTCAGGTTTCTTCATGGGTGCCTTGGCAAAATGCCTAACAATTGCCCAAAAATTGTATACAAGCCAGCGGGTGGATGAAGCCTGCTTTTTAGGTACGCAAAGCCACAGGTTTTCATTGTGCACCATTACAACCTTCTAGCCGCCTGCATCCTATCAACCAGTTTGATTGGTTGATAAGAAGGACGACAGGCACTTGCATAGCATCCTTGTTTGCCTCTCTCCTGCCCCTCTCCATTAGCACTGGGGGCACATTAGCTGAGTGAGGGCAAAAAATTGAGGGAGAAGACAAACGTTGAAATACAAGTCAGTATCAGTGTGAAAAGGTGTATTTGCTTAAGACGAATAAATCACTAATGTTGGGTATCCTATGAGTGTGGCTGTTGCTGGGTTATGTTTTGTTTAGTTTTCCATAATTTAGAATGGAGTGCTTTGAAATTGACCAATTTTAAAGTGCCTTGACTGAAAGAAGGTTGAGAAACACTGTCCTAGAGTAACATCACATCCCCCCCCCCCCAACAATTGATACATTATGTTGTTTGGTCTACCGAGAAAGCACTAAAACTGTCAAATGCATTGGGACCTACAACAATTTTCCATGGTCCTAATTCTACATCAATTCTTTATATATACTTGTGGAAATGTGCAATATGCTGTATGTACATGGTGAAAAGGGCTTGGCAGGAAATAGCGCCTTTTCAGGGATGGGATTGTTACATTTTATATTTTATATGTTTTTAACTCATGGACCTTCTTTTCTTGGGTTTATGCTTAGCACCTTAAAGTCCCTTTTCTCTCCCTTTTCTCTCCCTTTTCTCATGTTGTTTTGTTATGGCTGCAAATATCCACACATACTTACTGGAAACTCGTATATTACACTTCAGTACATTATACTTAAGTACAGGTAATTTGTACCTGAAAAAAAAACACTAACTATTATACTGACTAAAGTAAAGTACAAGAGTTAAATTCAGATTGTAGCAGCAATAGCAGCACATCAGAATTAACATTCTCTTGCCTGAGGTTGTCCTTTTAAGGTCCAAGTTGACCTACCTATTTTTTGAGCCTTTATTTCCCAATTATGTTTATTATCCCGAGTTGCACCTTTTAAGGACTTTTAACTCCTTCCCATCCTGTTATAAATTACTGGTAGTGATAGTAAATATGCCGAGGAATAGACAAAAAAATCTTCTAAAAACATCCTAATCCTACTGTACCTACCAAGAATGCTGCTCCCTGAAACTGTAATTCTTAATAAACATGGAGAATCTAAAGACTATTTTTCATGTTAGTATCAGGCAAAGATTTGGATGCGTGATCATATATATTAAATTAAGTCAGATGCCGTTTTAAAATAAGTTATGTAAATCTAATGTGGGAACACAAGGCATCTGTTTTATTTATAGAGATAAAAAAAAAAAAAGATTGTTACTTAACTCTCTCTCTTCTATCTATTATTCCACAGGACACGGGCAGTGTAATTGCGGTGATTGTATCTGTGAATCCGACTGGTCTGGAGATAATTGTAACTGTACCACACGCACAGACACCTGTATGTCCAGCAGTGGGCTCTTGTGCAGTGGTAGGGGGGAGTGCATCTGTGGCAAGTGTGACTGCACCCAGCCAGGCTCCTACGGGGACACCTGTGAAAAATGCCCCACCTGTCCTGACGCCTGCACCTTTAAGAAGTGAGTGCCAAAGACATGCATTTCCATAGATCACTGTAAATTGAAAAATAATATGGGGGGGCGACAATGAGGAGAAGCCAGAATGTAGCAGATATACATGGCGACCAAACAGCTTCTAGGTTTAATATACAAAGCTTAAGCTTTTACTTTATTTATTTATTTTAGCTTGACACTTTTTTTTCCCCAAATTTTTTTTTGATCACTTTTATTTCGATTACAAGAAATGTAAACATCCCTTGTAATAGGAATATGGCATGACAGGTGCTCTTTACAGTGAGATATGGGGTCAATAAGACCCCACATCTCACCCCTAGGCTGGGAAGCCTGAAATCAAAAAAAAAGAAAAAAAGATCACGGCTTCCCAGCCGAAGCGGCGCCGTTTCTTTGAATATAGAGGCCGGGCGTGACGTCATAACATCGCGCCCGGCCTCCCAACGATCATAGAGACTCCGGCGACCATCTGGTCCTCCGGAAATCTCTATTCTGAACATCCAGTTCCGGCAGATCCTGTGTCCGACTCACCGATCGTAGCAGTGAGTCGGTAGAAGCACCGGAGGGCGGCGAGAGGGGGGGGAGTCCCCTCCCGTAAGAACGGTCAAGCGGCGGAACAGCCGCTATGATCATTCTTATGGTGCACAGATTCGCCGGCTCTAAAAGACGATATCTGAATGATGCCTGTAGCTACAGGCATCATTCAGATATCCCCGCTTAAAGCCGAGGACGTCATTTGGCGTACGGTGGGCGGGAAGCGGTTAAAGTGTTACTAAACCCAGAACCTGCATGCACAATATCTGGTATCCCACAGTACACAGAACATGGAAATGCAATTATTTTAGTAAATATAAACGGATAAATACCTTTTCTCATCAGCAGTATATAGCAGCCTTGTGAATTCTATCAGTTCCTAGTAAAGCTTGTAGGAGGAGTTTTCATTCTCCCCTGATCCTCCATCTGGACATGTCTGGACAGTGCTGATTGGCCCCAGTGCTGATCACATGCACCCTCTCAAGAAAAAAAAAAACTCTCTAGTAATGCACACCAAACTGAGTATGTGCAGCCCGTCCCCTGGCTCTGTAAATATCAGGTTATTTTTTGGAGACAGTGGAAGAGGAAGAGGATCAGAGAAGACAGGATCAAACAGCCTTTATACACAATGCAAAGAATTAACCCCTTAGGTTCCACAGAGTATAACAAGCATGCTTTACTGCATATACAGACTGATTTTACTGTTTAGTAACACTTGAACTGAACAAGCTGAAGTTAGAAGCTGATTGGTTACTATGCACAGCTGCTCCAGATTTTGCTTCAGTTTACTAAATCCTACATTGTACCGTATGTATTATGTGCATTATTTATATGTGATATAACTACTTATATCACTCACATCCATGTACCTAAACATTCCCACACCTGTACAGGAACAATTATTTTCCATATACAGTATGTGATTTTGCTGCAAATCATATTGCTATATTGCATGGTATTATTATAAGAAGACATTTACCTATGTATCTTGGGGATGTAGTTATAAAGAATTTTCTATTCATCCTGCAAAACTGCATATACATTAGTTTTGCACAAATGGGGGCAATATGAAATGTTACTAGGCTATTTTCTTTCCAGGTCGAATGCTACGCATTCATACAGAATAGAGTGAATTTAGAAAATGCCAGATTATGGCCACTAGATAGATCATAGGAAATAAAGTGGCCATAATACAGTATTCTGATTCAAGCTAAATTGTACGAAGAATAATATTTGACCTGGGGAAGAAAATAGCCTAAAAACAGTCAATGTTGCCCCCTTTCACACAGAATGAATGTATATGTAGTTTCAAAGGACAAATAGCTTTGTGTTTTATAAATACACCCCTCAGTGTTCCTGCCTACAGCCTATCACTTGACATTAAATACACTTATCATTTTTTTTCCTATCCTATTTCAAGGGGGTGTGTGGAGTGCAAGAAGTTTGAGCGTGGCCCTTGGAAGAATGAATCCCTGTGCAAGAGAATTTGTCGAGATGAGATTGTACGTGTAGAGGAACTTGGTGAGTATCCAGTGTAATACTAGACAAAAACTATAGATTTGTTTTGATTTTCAGCTTTGGCAGCCTGCTGCCCTAGGCAAGACTAAAATCGGGCGCCCCCCACCCCATCCAAATTTGTCCCACCCCAGCCACGGTATACCATTCTTGTCTTAGGGTCTGATGAGGAAGCTGCAGCCATTCACACTGAACAGCTGTGGCTTCCTCATCAGACCCTGAGACATGATTCATCCAAGTGTCACATATGTGGTCCGTGGGCCAGAGGATGGGGTCAGCAGGGCAGAGGATGAGGCGGCACTGGTGCACACTGATATGTGGCACTGATAGGTGACAGTAATAGGCGGCACTGATAGGCAGCACTGATGAGGAGGCACTGATTGGCAGCACTGATGGACACTGATTGACAGTACTGATAGGCAGCACTGATGGGCACTGTTGGAGCTGCACTGATCATCAGGACACTGATGGCCAGTGCCTGATTATCAGTGTAGATGTCCCTTTCACACTGGGCGGTCCCCTCTCAGGAAAGGAATTCCGATAACCGGCAAGTGTGTTTATATAGTGATCAGCTATGATTGGATCAGCTGTGTCCAAAGGGGTGCGCGCCGCAGCAGGCACGCAGGGGCGTGGTTCTGGGAGGACATCAAAAGATGCCTTCCCAGAGCTGGACAACCATGCTGTAGCTATTATTCGGCTATAGCACAGTCACCTGGCGCTGCCCCCTGAAAAATGACGCCCAATGACGCCTTGTTTGCCACGTGGTAAATACGCCCCTGATCTGTTCACCTTTTGGTTCAATAAGTTTTTATTGCAGAAATAGTGTTAAACATACAACAATGTCAAAGGCACCTAGATTGCCCATGCAGGGGCTAGAACTAGCGCATAAGAGACAAAAAAGGAGGGCAGCCTCCTATTTAAACGGTCACAGAAATCCTGAGTGCAACATACGTAAGTTGGGGTAACCCCCATAAGTGCAGGAATAACCAGGACAAAAAATGCATTAACCCTGCATCAAGATCGTATTGGGCATCTGTTAGCAATCGAAAAGGGCTAAGAGTCCTGGTATGAGAAGGAAAACTGAGAGAGAAATAAGAAAGAGAGGGGGAAAATAAGAAAAAGTGGGTTAGGGGGAAGAAGGACAAGGGGACCCGGGATCACCCAGGAAACCATTCAGAGCCGATCCATACTAGCCAGAGGGAGTTCAGGGAAGGCATATGCCAATCATGGCTCCCAAACTTTAAGGAACTTGGAATGCGTGTCTTTGAGTATACTAGACATTTTTTCATTGACCATCATGGACGTCAAGTGGTTTTTCACTTCCTGAAAGGGGACTGTGTTTTTTTTTCCATGCTTGAGCAATCGTCCTTTTGGCCCCTATAAACAGATAGGTTGCCAATTTCTGTTGACAAGCATACACACCCGGGATAAGGCAATGTAATAGAGCAAGTTTGGCCTCTTTACAGACATTCAAATGGAACAGAGAAAACAACAAACTAAAAATTCGGGACCAGAAACCCACTAAGCACGGGCAGGCCCACCAGGTGTGAATTACATCCTCACGATGGCCACATCCCCGGAAACAGCGATCGCTAGAGGTCGGGTTGGCATGGGCAATACATGCTGGAACCCAATACCACCGCAACAGCACTTTGTATGCCACCTCTAAGATGGCAGTATTAAAGGAACATTTAGCTACAGAAGACCAGGCCTTGCTCCAGTCTACCGGATCGATCCCATGTCCCAAGTCTTGTTCCCAGTGGGACACATAGGAGAGTGAGGTGAGAGATGATCGACCATTCAAAGCTGCGTAGAGGGTGGAGATATGCCCCTGGAAACCCGGGCATGTAGACAGATATGTTCGAAAGCGGATGTCTGGAACGGGTAGGAGGAGGTACGTCTGAGCGTAGTTATCCAGTGCTGGATCTGAAGAAAACAAAAACAATTCTGCCTGGGGAACATCATAGGACTCACAGAATGCAGACCACGTCAGTGGAGTAGGTGTAGTCAACAGATGGTGTACCTGGGTTATGCCCCGTGAGGTCCACCATGCGAACGCCTGAGACTGGTCAAGACCAGGGGGGAACAATAGGTTATTAGTAATAGGCAGCAGGGGCAGGAAGGGGAACATAAGGGAGCTCAAGTATCTTACCGAGTCCCACAACTTTAAGCTATATAGCATTAGAGGGCTCAATGACGTTGGCTGAAGTTTCTGGAGAAGCCAATGAAGCGCTTGGATAGAAAGAGGGGCACAATTAGGGAACTTCCGAAGCACCCATAGAGAAACATTGGAGGAAGCATGGATTAGTGATAATTGGGAGATCTGAGCTGCCAGATAGTACTTAGAGACATGGGGAACCCCCAAACCACCTTGAGATCTATGTATAAAAAGGGTAGCCTTAGAAATTCTAAGGTGTTTATTAGCCCAGATAAAGCGCATGATCCTGCTCTGGATTAGGCGGAGAAAATGTGGAATGACCCGTACTGGTAGGGTAAGACCATCATCTTTAGAGTGGATTCGACCCAACCAGGACAGGTGTGGAAATTGTCATGTCTGCAGAAGAGTGGTCAAGGATCTAAAAAGGGGGTAGTAATTAACAGAGAATAGAGAGGAGTAAGTGGGGGGCAGCCGGACTCCCAGATATTCAATATATGTGGTTGTCCAACGAAAAGGGAAATGGGACTGCAGGTGTGCGACCAGGTCAGGATCTAGGGAGACATTTAGAGCTACAGATTTCTCTAACGGAGGCCCGAAATGGACGAGAAATGTGTCAAGAGGCGTAACAAGTTGGTGAGGGTAGTAAGGGGATTAGTCAAAGACAGAAGAGCGTCGTCAGCAAAGAGGCTTAACTTGAACTCATGGCCTACATAGGGGATTCCAGTCACATTCCGGTTTGCGCAAAGTACAAGTGCTAAGGGTTCCAAAGCCAAAAGGAACAGAGCTAGGAAAAGGGGGCACCCCTGCCTCATGCCCCTATGGATAGAGAAGGGTGTTGAAAAGTACCCGGCATATTTTACCATAGCTGTAGGGGCCGAGTATAAAGCCTTAATCCAGGTCAGCTTCCCCAAAACCTCAACGAGAGATAGAGCACAAATTGCAGGTATTCCTATGACAAGGCGTCGAAGGCTTTATAAATATCTAAAGAAAGAAGGAAGCCCGGGATTTTCCGATACTGCATAAGATGAATAAGATGAACCACTTTGCGGACATTATTGCCAGCCTCCATCCCTATATATGGATTAATGCGGGCACTCAGGATTCTACCTAGGATCTTCAGGTCATCATTCAGAAGTGATATTGATCGGAAAGGCCTGGGGTTCACTAGCATCCTCTGGCTTCTTAGGGATAATTGCGATATGGGCCCCTAAAGCATCAGGAGAGGGCAAGGAGCCCTGCTTTAGAGCGTTGATATAGTTAGCAAGGTGAGGTGCTAACAACACAGGGAGCGTCTTATAGTAAAGACCAGAGAATCCGTCCGGCCCAGAGCCTTAGAGGGCTTCAGGGACTTGATTGCTTGGAGAACTTCAGCTTCTGAGATGCTTGCGTTAAGAGCTTCTTGTGCGCCACCAGGAAGCGAAGGAAGGTTAATATCCCGGAAGAACTGTTCCTCTTGCTGTGAGGAAAATGTACCTGGTTTAGTATAAAGAGAGGACAGGAACTCAGAGAATCTAGATAGGGTTTGCCCAGGATTAGAGGTAAGACCCCCAGTTCTCGTCCGGAGCCGAACAGGCTTAAAATGTTTTCCCACCAAATTCAGTTCCTTGGCCAGCATTGGACCTGGTTTCTCTGCACAGGTGTAGTACTTGTGCTTAGACCGCCGTAGGGCCTTTTCGTCTCGGAAGGTGGAGAAAAGATCAAGTTCTGTCGCCAGGGTGTTGCAAGCTTTTCTATGTGTATCAGTGGGATGTGCCTTCCAAAGTACATCTTCGGCCATCAGAAGAGACTGTAGTTCTGTGAAGCGACGCTCTCTGACTCGTTTACGCGCTGAAGCAAGTTGAATGATATGACCCGAACTGTAGCCTTATGGGCTTCCCACAGGGACACAGCTGATGCGACTGAGCCAACGTTGTCAGCAAAATACGTTTGTATGAAAGATTGGATTTGTAAATTCGTAGCCTGGGTGTACATTAGGGACTCATTAATTCACCATAAAAAAGGGTGCTTAGTAGGGTCTGAGAGAGAAACAAAAAAAACAAGGGGTCATGATCAGACCATGGTGAGGAAAGAATAGAAACCTTACAAACCAGTGAAAGGTGATGTACCTGCATAAAAACGTGGTCAATCCTGCAAAAGCTATCATGGGGGTTGGAGTAATAGGTAAAGTCAAAGTCCGTAAGATGGTGCTCCCACCAGACATTTATTAAACCAAAAGTTTGCAGGACTGCACACATCTGAGCCTCGTGGGGGGAGTCGTGAGAGGGGGTAGAACCCTGTGCATATCATCTGTCTAAGGTCAAGTTGAGGGTGATGTTGGAGTCACCCATAAAAAAGAGTAGGCCCTTATGGTGCTGAGAGACTACCTTACAGAGATGGGAGAAGAACCTGTGCTGAAACCAGTTGGAAAGGTTGTGTTTGAATGCGATCAAGACACCTCTATGTTTTTCAGTGGCCAAGGCAGTATAAAACTGAGAATAATGTGGGGAGAGGAACCTAGGAGTGGAGGACTGGGCGAACCTTGCCTCCTGTTGGCATATTATATCCACCCGTTGAGATTTAAGATGATGGAACACTTTGGATCGCTTGAGGGGCGAATTAAAGCCATGGATGTTTTGTGAGTGGATTTTCAACTGAGGGATGGTGTGGAGGAGTGAAAGTGCCCCCCCCCCCCCAGGTCCACTGCAGGACCCTAGAGACCATGAAGGCAGATATGATAAAGCATAAATGTATAAAAATTAACATAAAGAGAAGGGCAGGCCTTCACACCACCGTCAGCACGAAAGGATCCGACGGAGGCAGGGAGGCCGACCCAAGGGTCAATCTAGGATGGCGCAAACATATGGAAAACAGTAGCTTTGCAAATCAATCATAAATACCCAATGAACAATAGAACATTAACCTCTATGTCATTAACCCATAGTGGGCCTCCAGGGGAAGCCATGTAAAACAGGTCAACAATAGTGCCATGAAACTAAGGGGAGAAAACCTCCAGCTAAGATAGGGACCTGTAGGCACAATTAGGGACACTATAAGAAGTTCCACAGTGATCTATGGGTAAATAAAAAAATGAAAAAAAAGGGGTTAAAGATTTCAACAGAAACTGGCTTGGGGCGCCAATTCCAGCACAATAGGCACAACCGGTTACAGACTAGAGATCTGTTCACTTCTGAGCACACAACCGCCTCCAAAAACAAGGCCCTAACATTTTAACAACCCCCATCCCATGAAGAAGGAAGGTGGGGAAAATGTTAGGTACCTTTTAAGACCCTTCACCTGTCCCTAACACTTAAACACCCATCCTAAACACCCAGCCCTAAACACATGCTCTTAACTGTTAACCTTCCCCCAACACTTAACACTACCCCTAAATTTAGTTCTATTGCTAAATAAACCTTATTACTCTCTATTTTATACACACCTCATCTGTCGCTGATTGAATACAGTCCTGCAAAAAGAACATGCACTGCTGATATCCTGTCACCAAACTAACCAGTGACATTTTTTCTTCATTTTTGCTTTTCTCTTCATATTATTTATGTAATAATTTGAATCTCATACACTGAATTTCCTTCTCAGTTGACAATGGGGAGGATGCGGTGAACTGCACTTATAAGGATGAGAACGACTGTGTGGTCAGGTTCCAGTACCACGAGGACTCCAGTGGGAAGTCTGTGTTGTATGTCATCGGTGAAGAAGGTAATCCTGCAGACTGTTGACTGCTGTTTAATATTATACTGTCATATTATAAACCAGCCTTGTCTAGGATGTACGGTTTTGTTTTTTTCTCTAAGGTATGTTAGGAGTTTCAAGCAAACAAAAGCGCAGCTACAGACAGAGCAGAACATACAGTTTCCACCTCGTCCAATCCGAAAATGCCTTGTATTAATTGAAAAAAATATAAGGCTTTCTTTAAATAGTGGTAATGCCGAGCAGGTGACCCCGGTGGTTACTATGCAGAAGGGCAGCTGCTCAGCACTGGACCTGGACAACTACTGCAATGTAGTAGTGACGATTACCACAATGAAATATGTGTACTGTCACATGGAGAGCCCGAGATCACCAGCCAGCTGTTTGTAAAAGTAACAGTCAGAGAGAAGGGTATCGTTACGGGTCCCGGCCCCCTGACGTGCCGACGGGTGCGTGTCACATGACTCAAGTGCGGCTCCAAGGCTCACACGCACCCACCCCCCACTACACAGCACAACAACAGTGCACAAAGCGGCTGTCACTGGCGGCCCGCCCCCCACTTGGTACGCCACTAGCGGAACATCAGCGGCCGGTGTTAGAACATTGGTCCTGCATGTCAGAACCCGCGGCCGACTTTGCATGTCCCAAACTTGCGGCCCACCGGGCAAATGCCCGGTCTGCCCTATGGCCAGTCCGGGCCTGACGTATGATATATATTGTATGTATTCATGGTAACTGGGATTTTTGCTGTTGTACACAGGAACGCTAACCTCATCTGGGATGTTTAGAATAACACTGCTATTCATGGCATGCCTCCAACATAAAATATTAAGTACAGCCAAAGTATACAGTCTACTTTGTAAAGATCCACCTGGTGTATGTTTCTAATTCTAACAGAGAAAGTGTTACACTTCAAGTTTTTGCATGACGTTGACCAGTAATTACGAACATACAGTATACTGTACCATCCACACTAACTATTAGTAACATGTCCCAGAAACTGGGAGGTACGTGATAAAAATACAAACTTTACAAGAATTCTTCCAGCCCCCTCTAACAAGCTGTTATATGTTTCCTCATCAGTGCCTCATTCTTAACTCTTGTGTACCAAGCACTGTCAGTCTCTGGAAGCTATGTGGAATCTGAGCCTCTAAACCTGAACCAGTTTTAGAATTCTTCTTATCAATTGTAAATTTTATTCCAGTTATTTTGGTATGTGCTTTCCAATGCGTTATTTTTTTTTTTTTGTTATCTGAGGCTTGATTGAAATTGCATCTAAATTCCTGTATGGTGTTGGCATATGTAACTTCGGACAGTTCTCATACAAGCCATTGAACATAGTTGTTTGTGCATTGTATGAGTGAAGTGGAAAGTAATTAGTTTTTAGTAGATTCCGCAGTTTAGCAACCTGACAGTTTGTTATATCTCTTAAGACCTTTATTGATGAACAGTAGAAACTTGAGTTCCTGGGGCTGCACATCTGCTGTGGTCAATTGGGAGGCTCCCATTATATCTCTAGAATTTATTATTTCATATTGTGAAGAATGCAAGAGGAGGTGATGAAATGCAGGAACACCTAAAATTCCCAGCTCGACAGCTACCGTAAAAACTATATAACTAAAGTAAACTTATTAAACATATCCATTAAAGAGAAAGGTAGCCCAGTAGACAGCAGGCAAAGTCTTTTTTTGTTTTAGATAAATGGGGGAAGGTTCTCTATCACGTTTTATTCCTGTTAATGTCCCCAGAGACAAGGACATAACTACAGCCATAGCAGCTTATGGCACAGTTATAGGGCCAGAAGAAAAAGAACCCAAAACTGTCTAGCTATACAGTGATTTAGCAACAGCAAAATAAAAGGGCCCTCTAAATGTTTCTTCTTGTGTGGCCCCATTGTACATAGCTAAAGTGGATTTTAAGTTAAAAAAAAAATTTTTTTTTAAGTTTTGGATATAATTGAAGAGGGCTGGAACCTCTCTTAAAATGCATGTTGCTATCTGTGTTTACACTGGGGAGATTTCACATCACATCCTGACCCAGTCCCAGTGACTTCACAGAATATATGGGGGAAATCATCCCCGATAGGGAGATAGCTTTAAAAAAAGGAGTTCTATCCTTTTCCAGTTTTTCCAAAGCCAACAAGTTGTGGCATTTAAGTTCACTTAGGAGACGTTACTACTTGTGAGGAACGGTAAGCTTTATCTGGTATTCATCTTCTGAAGGTGGCTACCATGCTTATGAAATCCTGATAGCCGCTTGTGCCCTTATTTATTGTATGTCCCTGGATTTCAGTCTGCAATAGACAACCAAGTTTTCCTTGTTCTGAGTATCATCCCCAAAATCAGAGTTTTAGAGGCTGCACGAATCATTCAACTGCTGGTGGAAGCAGGCAGGAGGTTTGTGGGCAATTATAATAAAAGGCATACCAAGCAATATTTTCATAGTTTGCCTGTTCTTTGTCTACTTGACATTGCCTCTCCTTTATTCCACACAGAATGCCCTCAGGGTCCTGATATCCTTGTGGTTTTAATGTCTGTGATGGGAGCCATCTTGCTAGTGGGCTTGGTAGCACTGCTTATTTGGAAGCTGCTCATCACCATCCATGACCGGCGTGAGTTTGCCAAGTTCGAAGAGGAGCGGTCGAAAGCTAAGTGGGACACGGTAAGTAAAGCAATGTTTCGCAACTTCCACCGATATATTCCTGTAGCAAGGAAAATAGTTTTCCTCTCTTCTCACTAAGCTGATAATTTAAAACAGACATCCAACTTAGGAGGAAACAGAGTCCAGTGAATAATCAGCTATGGTAGACATTGTACTTGGCCCTTCCAGCTATGAAGGCTTTATGTACCAGTTTTTGATCTTACAAGTGGTTTAGCAATTTATTTTGTGCACAGCCACACATTAAAATGAGTCTGTACTTTGTCCATGCAAGGCAAAACAACGGGTCATCTTATATGCTGCTCTTCAGCTGCTTTTATTGTACTTACCTTCTCTTCATTTCCCTGCTGATACATTTACTTCATCAAAGTGAAGATACAGTTCCTTGAAAAAGTATTCATAACCCTTAAAATTTTCCACGTTTTGTCATGTTACAACCAAAAATGTAAATGTTTTTTATTAGGATTTTATGTGATAGAACGGTGAACAGCAATTTTCAAGTCTTGCCACAGATTCTCAATTGGATTTAGGTCTGGACTTTGCCTGGGCAATGCTAACACATGAATATGCTTTGATCTAAATCATTCCATTGTAGCTCTGGCTGTATGTTTAGAGTTGTTGTCCTGCTGGAAAGTAAACCTCCGCCCAGTCTCAAGTCTTTTGCAGACTTTAACAGGTTTTCTTCTAAGATTGCCCTGTATTTGGCTCCATTCATCTTCCCATCACATCTGACCAGCTTCCCTGTCCCTGCTGAAGAAAAACATCCCCACAACATGATGCTGCCACCACCATGTTTCACGGTGGGGATGGTGTGTTCAAGGTGATGTGCGGTGTTAGTTTTTTTCACCACACATAGCAATTTGCTTTAAGGCCAAAAAGTTCAATTTTGGTCTCATCTGACCAGAGCACCTTCTTCCACGTTTGTTGTGTCCCCCACATGGCTTCTCGCCAACTGCAAATGGGACTTCTTATGGCTTTCTTTCAACAATGGCTTTCTTCTTGCCACTCTTCCATAAAGGCCAGATTTGTGGAGTGCACTGCTTATAGTTGTACCGTGGACAGATTCTCTCACCTGAGCAGTGGATCTCTGCAGCTCCTCCAGAGTTACTATGGGCCTCTTGGCTGCTTCTCTGATTAATGCTCTCCTTGCAGGGCCTGTCAATTTAGGTGTCATTGAAGGTTTGCAGGTAAGCCGTACTCTTTCGATTTTCAGATGATGGGTTGAACAGTGCTCCGTGAGCTGTTCAAAGCTTGGGATATTTTTTTACTTCTCCACAACTTTATCCCTGACCTGTCTGCTGTGTTCCTTGGCCTTCATGATGCTGTTTGTTCACCAAGGTTCTCTAACAAACCTCTGAGGGCTTCACATAACAGCTGTATTTATACTGAGATTAAATTACACACAGGTGAACTCCATTTACTAATTAGGTGACTTCTGAAGGCAATTGGTTCCACTAGATTTTAGTTAGAGGTATCAGAGTAAAGGGGGCTGAATACACATGCACGCCCCACTTTTCAGAGATTTGGAAAACCATTTAATCATTTTCCTTCCACTTCTTAATTATGTGCCACTTTGTGTTGGTCTATCACATAAATTCCCAATAAAATACATTTATGTTGTTGGTTGCAAAATGACAAAATGTGGAAAATTTCAAGGGGTGTGAATACTTTTTCAAGGCACTGTGTATACAGTAAAGTATACATGGAATCACGTGTTTGCATGTCCAATCCTGAAAAGCTTGGTACACACACTCAGTTTTTTTGTTCGACGCAGTGGGCTGAACGAAAAAAAAACCTGACAGATTGACGTACCAACACAAGCAATGTTGGTGAAGCGATCTCCCATGCTGTACCTTTGTGTTCTGACAGAGGGGCTCCTACGCCAGAACACACTGATCAGCGCTCACAGCCTTTGTCTGCAAGTGCTGATCTTTGCTGGACTTACGAACAAGTTGAACTTACAAACGAGTTCCATTCTGGGAGCTCATTCATAGGTAGGGGGCATGCTTTACCTGGCACTTTGACAAGCTACGCTTTACACAGGACTTCTACTTTGCAATCTGGTAGGCAAATGTGGACTGTGGGAGAGTGAAAGGAACATGAATACAGGCTGTAGGGACAGAGAAGTGAACCTGTTGCCTTGCCATGTATAGGTAAAGGACATGTTCACTTTATGGGGAGCTATAAACAATAGCTAGGAAACAATACAGAGAGGCAGAAATCCTGGCTGTTGGATTTCTTGCCCCAGAGGAACTTGAACTATGAAGACATTGCTATAAAGGCCAGTCATGTATAAGTACTTGAGATAATTTTACATCCTTTGGCCAAATTTTAGTTGTACTGTTTCATTTGTTAAAAGGGGGAGGCTTGCAATAAGTGCCTGGGGGGCACACATATTTTTATTATATGTTAAATGTCAGACCTCTTATTCATTACAGTCACGGGGTTGTAAAATAATATGCCAGTGTTAATATCCACTAATAGCTTACACACTGGACATGTTTGGCATCCCACCCTAAAGCAACACTAAAGTTGGATTCTCTGTGTCAGTAGCTACATGTATGAATGTTTGTGAAATCCTATCCTAGGGCTCCCATATGCTTCCATTCCTGACTGCTAATCCCATTATTTCCATTGCTGTGCCTTCTTCAAATGCCACTCTACTCCAAAACAGAACGTATATGTGCTACAGATAAAATCCCCGTACCTGTACAGGAACTCCAATATCTGACCATTTTTCACATTGTTTTACTGTCTCTTGCTTTCTGTATGCTGCTATTGCAGGTAAAAGTAGGTGATCTCAGTGGTTAGCCTTCTCCTAAACTATCTATACCTTTTTCATAAAAAAAAAACTAGTATGGGTTCCCACTCCCCTGCTTAGCTATTATACCAAAAATGAGATGCAGCACTATCCCTCTTTACACTGTCCAGATTTCTGCTGTGCGGGGAAGTTTTTACATTTGATTTTCACCCAGCAGCCTGTCTTTCAGTGTGTAGGTGCAACTACATGCTCCATAGAGAAGAATGGGATAGAGGAGTAGGGCTCTTCCATTCATGTCTTTGTAACGTAAAGCCGCGCCTGCCAAGCAGCTTAGAGGGGGACCATGCTGCATCAGAGGTCTGATATTCTATATAATACCCATAGGGAATGACCCAAACTGGCCTTTTGTATACAAAGGTGAAGCTGGGTAGGTCAGCGGTATTTTGCAAAATAATGCACATATACAGTATAAATGAATGCTTCTAACATCAGCATACTAGAACAGCTGAGACTTCTCTGTGAATTGCCCACAAAAATTGCAAGTATGTTTTTGATGTTTTAAGGCTTGTTAAAGCGGAGTTCCGCCAAATTTTTTTTTTTTTTTAAAGTCAGCAGCTATAAATACTGCAGCTGCTGACTTTTAAAATATGGACACTTACCTGTCCAGGGCGCCCGCGATGTCAACACCCGAAGCCGATCTGTCCCTCAGGATCTGGGGTGGAGGCACCGCCATCTTCAGTAAGGGAATCAGGAAGTGAAGCCTTGCAGCGTCACAGCCTAGTTCCCTACTGCGTATGTGCGAGTCGCGCTGCGCGATCCCACTGGTCCCTGCTGTCTTCTGGAACCTGTGTGTCTCCCAGAAGACAGCGCGGGGGGGGGCGGGATATGGCATAGATATCCGTGGATACTGTGGCTATCTATGCCCGGAAGTGGGAGCAAATACCTGGATTATACAGGTATCTGCTCCCCCCTGAAAGGTGCCAAATGTGACACCGGAGGGGGGGAGAATTCTGAAAAGCGGATATTACATTTTTGGGTGGAACTCCGTTTTAAGGGTCAATTTACAATGAATGGACTGCCTCAATACAACTTGCATTGGCGGACAAGAAAACATGTTTTAACACACGTTAGCGCATACATAATGTCTTAGTAAAAATCTCATTAGCCCAGCCTGCCTATGCCTCCAGGCCTAAGCTAACCTAGATACCCTGAAGAAAGATTACCTTGGAGGTAACCTCTGCTTATGCAATCACATGCATACTTTAAATTGACTGTTTACGTCTGAGTCCTACTCCCCCACTGCTCTAACACATGTAATATCTAGGAAAACCAGAGGAAACAAAACAATTTGTAAACCACATTTATTGTTTGTCCTTGTACAAGATTTGGAGGCATGCATGCCTAGGAGGAATTATTCAAATTTTACTTATTTCCAGTGATGACATTAAAGACACAACTATATGTGTAAGTGTTCCACAGAAAGATGTAGAGAAGTATATACACTATATTACCAAAAGTATTGGGACACCTGCCTTTACATGCACATGAACTTTAATAGTATCCCAGTCTTCGCCCGTAAGGTTCAATACTGAGTTGGCCCACCCTTTGCAGCCTTTAACAGCTTCAACTCAATAGAACACCTTTGGGATGAATTAGAGCGAAGACTGCGAGCCAGACCTTCTCGTCCAACATTAGTAGTGCCTAACCTCACAAATGTGCTTCTGGAAGAATGGTCAAACCTTCCCATAGACACACTCCTAAACCTTGTGGACAGGATGGAAAAGAGTTGCACAACTCTTTTCCATCCTATCCATTATTTGTGCGTATCCCACAACTGAGTTGCAGCTTTTGTCCTAATTTTTCATTTACCAGTCTAGCGCGGTTTTTTAAATTTTCTAAACCTTGTGGACAGCCTTCCCAGAAGAGTCAAAGCTGTTATAGCTGCAAAGGGTGGGCCAACTCAATATTAAACCCTACGGGCTAAGACTGGGATGCCATTAAAGTTCATGTGTGTGCGTGTAAAGGCAGGCATCCCAATACTTTTAGTAAAATAGTGTACATGTATAACATGTTTGTTATTTTTAAGGGAAGAAAAAAAACGAGACTTTACCATCACTTTAAGTATGTAAAGTTAAAGGCTATTAGCCTATTTGATAATTGTGCTTTTGACTTCAGGAAGAATCGTCCCACAAAAGCCATAAAGGAAAAAGGAAAATATTACCAAGTTGATAATTCTTCTGCTCTGTAGCACAAAATCACATTTGATAAAAGGATGGATTCATGTTCTTGCCTGGTAGAGAAACCAGGAGTTATGTTGCTTTTTTCATGTCATGCAAAACCTAGGTCCAAAGTAGTAAGTCGCATCTGCAGGATGCATCTCACTGCTCACCTGAACCAGGCTTAAGGTAAAATGACAGATAATAAATACAGTATACAAAGCTAATGCTTTTTTCTGCTCTCTAGAGTAAAATCAAGCTCGAAAGAAAGCTAGGAAAAGGTTTTATTAAAGTGTAATTTTTTTTTTTGCTAACAGTGTATATAGTCTGACTGGAGGTAACAAGCATGAAGGTCTCCACAGTAACACATAATGAGCCCGTGGCTTTACAGTGAGATAGTATATGTACAATCACTTCTAATACGATTTGTATTTCAGGCTCACAACCCTCTCTACAAAGGAGCCACTTCAACCTTCACCAACATAACATATCGTGGAAATGAATGAATATGGTGATTGGACAAGACAATCTTGGAGAACTGAAATTCGTGACGTCATTTCTGCTGTTTTTGCATCCTCATTATTTTAATAGCACAACGCTCTCTGCAAGATGTGAAGCCCCTGTGGCCATCTGAGACTGTTTTTGATCTGAAAATGATTTACAAAAAAAATGTATTCAGGGCCTTCGAATGATCTCTTATATCTACTGAAGCCTGAACTAAATACTGCCACCCTTTAAATCCCAGACTAAGAGGACGCATGGTGGATACTCAACACAGAGAATACATCAGCCATTCGGATGCATCAGAACGGCCAGAAAAACAGAACTTCTGCTGTCATAAAAAGATTCTCAGGAATTCCACTATACTCTGTTCTGATAACTCACTCCACCCTGTTACACTCAGTAGACCCCTGTACAGGACTGAGCTTGTGCAGCTACACCCTTGTCACATACTACATTTTTTAAAATGCAAGATCTGTAGCTTACTAAAGCACAAGAAAACATTTTTGAACTTTTCCACACAGCTTTTTAAAGATTTAAGTGTTCAACACTTCTTGCCAGCAATATTTTCTATGTATGATTTTTTTTTTTACGTATCGTATGTACTGTGTGCCAAGAGTATTTGCCATGCAGTCTGTTTTTAATCTGATCAAAGTAAAACAAAACTTGAATTTTTTTTTTTATATCCTAGTAGGAAACGTTTTACGACTATCTCAGAAGTATTTTATTCACCAAAAAGTGTTACTTACTGATGCGAGAAGTAATTGTAATTAGTAGACTTGCAACAAAATAGTTGAGTGCTGTCCATGATACTTTTTTATTTGCATTAGCATTTAAATTTTCAGGAGTACTGCTTTGACTAAAAAGAAGGGAACTTTCCGAAAGCCTGCTATCACGGTCAGGCTTGGAGACCAGTAGCTATAGCAGTAGAGAGGCGCCCACTGACTAGCTGGATAAGTGAACAAGCAGGTCACCCTGGTGGATGATGAGGTGCGGGGTCTAAGTACGAACCGGAGTTCACCAGAGCTCCTGATAGCGGAGATGGGTTTTGCTGCATGGTAATACCAGGTCATGGTCCTCAGGTTTGCCCCACCAAGAGGTGAGCAAGCCAGAGTCTAAATATAGCTGGTAGGGATCAAGTAGAAGTGTAGTCAGTAAACAAGCCAAGGGTGAGTAACAAGTGGTTATAGTTTGGGATCAAGCAGAGGCGTAGTCGAAAAACAAGGTCGGTAACGAGTGGTACCAAAGACACGAGCGGCAGCAGGAGTGACAAGAGCGAGATATTGGCTGGAGAGAACACAATAATCTGGCAAACAGAAAATGCAGAGTTGTGGCTTAAATCAGGAAGTTCATGGGAGGAGCTAAAAGTTCAAGGTTCACGGGAAGCAAGACATAAGGCAAGGTTGCCTAAGCCAGCGGTCGCCGACCAGTGGTCCATGGACGAGTGATGGTGCAGGAGAAAATTTTGGTGGTCCCCAGGGGTTTTGCCATAAATCAACATTGTGGTGGATATATACCGCCCAATGTTGTTTCCAGTGTTATTCTTAATGCGCATTGATCCCCGATTCCTCCTCTGTGGTTATGGTTCCTGTGAACTCAGAGAGAGGCGCCGGGAGTAGTGCAGAGTGTGGGAGGTGAAGAAGGAGGGGACTTCCAATGGCAGTGCTGAGACTGTGGGAGGCTGCATGGAGCTTGAGCACATGGCTGGATAAGGAGATGAGATCCATTGAGGAGTCTGTGTAGAGCAGCAGTGTGATGTAAAATTCTGGGGGGGGGGGGGGGAGCAACTGGAGCATTGTGTGTATAAGGCATGTAAAATTCATGTTATCATGTTAGTTGTCCGCGGGATTCAAAATTGAGAATTTCGTGATCTGTGAATTCTGAAAGGTTGGCAACCACTAGTCTAAGTAACCAGGCAAGAAGCTGTACAGCATCTCAGATGGCTCAGTGAGAGGAATTACTACTAGACACTGCAGAGGTCCCTGGTCTGGGTCCAGGCCCTGACAATTGTCCTGAAAATTTTAATGTTGTGCAAATAAAACAGCATCACAGACAGTACTTAGTTGTTTTAGTTATTGTTACAAAGACACCTATAGGGAAGGTAAAAAAAAACTTTTACTGCTTAATGAGGATCACTTTTGTTTGCCTGTATATATGGTCTATTAAGGCTCAGTAAACAATCCTGTGTGTTCTAGCAAAAGAGATATGGCCTGATAAGAATGTCAGGGAAACCTCTCCAGTAGGTACAAAGAAAACAAAAGGTACAAAGAAAACAATAAAAAAAAGGGATATAACCCTTCCTGCTCCATTCTAAACAAAATTAAAAGTTTTGACTGGAGTTGGGCTTTAAAGTACAATTCAACAAATAATGATTTTTTTTTTGGAAACAGTACCTTGGGAAGAAGTTACCTCTAATCAAGAGTATTCTAGGTCTGGATGGCTGCTGCTTACTGTTCCTGGATATTACAAACAGTGTTTTTCTTTAGGCTAGTGTACAATACGAGGATGGTGTCTTTATTTTCCCCTTCCTCTTCCTTCATCCATTCACATTTTCATTGAATACAAGAATGGAGAAGAGGGAGATGATGACATTTACCCCTTCCCTCCTCCCCCTGTATCGATAAAAAAAGCCTGCTCCATAAATACATGCTTTGATGAGTTTGGTGTGTGGAAGAACTCCAGTCACATGTACAGAGTTCTGCCCTCGACTCTAATGAACACCTTTGGACCTGTGAGATGAATTTGAATGCCTATAGTGAGCCAGGTCTTCTCATCCAACATCAGTAACTGACCTCACAAATAGGCACAAATTCCCAAAGACATACTCCAAACTCTTGTGGAAAGTCTTCCCAGAAGAGTAGAGGCTGTTACAGCTGCAAATGGGTTTGGGGGGGGGGGGTTCCATAATGCCCATGGTTTTGGAACAGGATGTCCAACAACCTCCTATAGGTGTGATGGACCACAAATGTTTGGCTGTATAGTGTATGCAGGTAGACAATGGGGAGCAAAAAGTATTTTCTTTTCTCACTTACATCAGTTAACATCACGTGTTGCTTTAAACTACTTTATGACTGGGCAGTTTAGCCCTTTATGACCAAAATAATTCTAAAAAGTTTAACTGCTTTTTTTTGGTCTAGTCAACTAAGCTAAATATTAATATATTCAGTTTAGACTTGTAAAATACGCAGTTATATGTGAGGATAACAGACAAAAATTAGAGTAAGCATGCTTCATATGATCTGCTCCCATACATAAAAATAAGTGGCCTCGTTTATTTATACAAATTAAGCAAGCTGTAAGCAAAAATAAAAGTGCCTTAAATACAGTGTATGTCATGTTGGAGATATCAGTGTATTTTCTAGGACAGACGGCAGCCTGCATGTGATCCTTTCAGCTAGCGGACTGGTGTGAATTAGTCCTTATGGTGTAAACAGGGCACCTAGAAAACAATGGTTTACTATGTGCCATTGAGCTAAGCCTGCGTTGATGTATGCAGATCAGTGCTGCTTAAAGCAGAACCTCACCCCAAAAAAAAAAAGTTGTGCCCTTCCTGCCCCCCACCACCACCATATTATATTTTTTTTGTGGGTTGGAGCGGGTACATAGTTTTGGCAGGTAACCACTCCCACTTCCTCTTGCATTGCCTAGGAGTTCTGAGCAAAAGTTTGCATACCCCCCCCCCCCCCATTTCCCTGAAGCCCAGAAGACTGCAGGACCATTCACAAAGTGCGGCGCGGCTCGCACATGCGCAGTGTGAAGCCGCAAGGAGTCACAGCTGGCTTTGCTTAGCAAACATGTCAGCGCCGGCGTCCTGAAGACTGGTGAAGAACCGGCTCCGGGTGAAGACGGCGCTGGATCCTTGTGTCCTTTTATTAAAAGTGAGCAGCTAGATTATTTGTAGCTGCAGAATTTTAATTTTTTTTTTTTCATACAGGTATGAATGAGCCCTTAAAAAGTACGATCAGTGGGTAATAAAAGCCTTGGATGAGTGTATGTGAAAGCACTGTACTTTACTGTAAGGAGATACCTCTAGACAATATTCATGAATGGCACTGTACATTTATTTCTTTAGTGTAAGAAATTTTTTTTGTATGTTTGTTAATGTAAATTTTCTGTCTTTGATTATACTGCCCCTCTGTGGACAGTTAGTAAAACTGCAGATGTGTTTCAATGTTTTACTCACTGGCGATCAGATATGCCGATAGTACATGGAAAATGTACAAGCTTGTCCTAAAATGTATGTACTATTTTAAACCAGAAGCTGTGTAATATACATCTTTATATACGAAGAGTAATGTGGTCACAAAACTTCCAAAGAGCTTCATGGCAGAGTTATAAAGGCCAAAACATTTTTTACATGATTAGAATCACATCATACAAGATTCAGTGGTCAGATCTAAAAAAAAAAAAGGATCTGAAGTACTCGAAGCAACCAGTAAGATTTCAGCTGTAATTTGTGCCACAAAAGACGTTAAACGGAAACTGATTGGTTGCCCTGGTATAAAGCAGACACTATAAAGCAACCTTAGGGATCTAATTTTTCAGAAATGAATAATCATTCCTTCTAAAGATTATTCATAAAGAGTTTTGTAGATCCTTTTTAGAAATTGGTTTCACGGTGGTGTGACAAATGGCAGAATGGTGACAAATTTAGGTGCACTGGGGTTTATTTACTAAAACTGGAGAGTGTAGAATCTGATGCAGTTGTACATGGCAGCCAATCAGCCTTCTAACTTCAGCTTGTTCACTTAAGCTTTGACAAAAAAATCTGGAAGCTTATTGGTTTCTATGTAGAGCTGCGCCAGATGAAAATCCGACATGCTGGTTGTAGCCAAGTCGATTGAGTACATTCGGCCTGCCAATAGATAGTTAGAATCTTGGCTGGTCCCTGCTGAACCATCTATGGCCGACTTAACCAATCAGCTTGTAGGTTTTATTGTCAAAGCCTTATTGAACAAGCTGAAGTTAGAAGCTGATTGGGTACTATGATTCTGTGTGCACCCGTTTTAGTAAATCTCCCCCATCGCATATCAAAGGACACGTTTTGTCACAGAATTGTCTCAAAGATGCGACACTATGTGAAATAGTTAATGGTTTACCTCAACATGTAGGAGGTCCTATTTACCTCCTTTTTCCCTATCACCAATATGGCGGTATTTCTTCATAAATCTGTTGCAACAATAACGCCACACAGAAGAAGTGTCTTCAAATAAGAACGACTTAAATTTGTCGCATGTGTCGGTACTAAGAATAAAAAGGTTGCATGGTTTTCATAGATTTGGCACAACTCTTCTGACCATACACACCACCAGAAATGGGTCTCCATTGCCTTATGGAATTGCTCCCATTGCCTGTACTAAAAACTGACATCCACAATTCAGTACATGATGGGAGATCTGCCTATTCTAGCCTATAAAGCAGTACAGTGTGGCTCACCCGGATTCAGTACACATAACTCGAAAGTCAGATGTCATTTCCAGCATTTCAGACCCCTTATGCCCCGTACACACGATAGGATTTTCCGATGGAAAATGTGTGATAGGACCTTGTTGTCGGAAATTCCGACCTTGTGTAGGCTCCATCACACATTTTCCATAGGAATTTCCGACACACAAAGTTTGAGAGCAGGCTATAAAATTTTGCGACAACAAAATCCGTTGTCGGAAATTCCGAACATGTCTACACAAATCCGATGCACAAAGTGCCACGCATGCTCAGAATAAATTAAGAGATGAAAGCTATTGGCTACTGCCCCATTTATAGTCCCAACGTACGTGTTTTACATCACTACGTTCAGAGCGATCGGAGTTTCCGACAACTTTGTGTGACCGTGTGTATGCAAGACAAGTTTGAGCCAACATCCGTTGGAAAAAATCCATGGATTTTGTTGCCGGAATGTCCGATCAATGTCCGCCCGTGTGTACAGGGCATACAGGTTGCAGCAGATGATACAACTTTGCCTCCATTCAGGCGCATGATGCAATGATCAGGGCTTCCAGCCATCAAACATTTTCATTATCATACAGAGATTTTCTCTGAATCCTGACCCCTTTATATCCAACTGATAGTCTCTGCAAGTAGCCTTTGTCTGATCCCCAGTTTGGAGGCTATGAAGTACCCGTTCATCATTACTGAGACCGGCACCTATTCTGGAACTAGTATCGAGAAAGAGCTTTATAAAGGACAGTTTCCATCAGAGGGAGCTGCAAGTCTTTGAAAGTTGTGTGACCAGTTTGCCCTTGTAGAATCTGAATTTATCAGACTATGAGGCTATTTATATGACAATTTCAACCCATCTGCCGTTGTACTTTCTTAGGTTTTGTGCTAAGCTGACTTGTCAGCAAATCAGAGGGAAGGAAGACATTGCATTCTGTATGTGAGAAAGCTTTTCTGTTACACAATGGCAAAATTTCAAGTAAAAACCACACGTTTTCATAAGTATGTGTGACAGTTTTATTTTTAAGGGGATGAAATTCTTCTGACATGTTCCTCTGAACAAAAAAAGAGATGAGAGACCAGCAGCACAGGAAATGGACCAATTCAGTCTTTGTATATCAGAACTGGATTACTCACCTCGGGACTATGCTGCAAGTAGCAAGCTTGACTCCAAGCCAGAATACAGAGCTGAGATCAAGGGGTGTGATTTAATAAAGTGCAAACAGACTGTGCACTTTGCAAGAGAATTTGCTGCAGAGCTTAGAAAACATACGGGGTTGATTAACTAAACTGGAGAGTGCAAAATGTGGTGCAGAGGTGCATTGTAGCCAATCAGCTTCTAACCTCAGCTTGTTCAATTAAACTGTGACAAACAAAAAAAAACTGGAAGTTGATTGGTTTCTATGAAGAGCTGCACCAGATTTGCACTCTCTAGTTTTAGTAAATCAACCCAATAGTGTCGCTCTGCTGACTTCCAACATCCAATCATGTGGAAAAAATGATCCTCTTCTGGGGTCCCCCTGCAGTGCTCCTGGCTCCTCCTCTTCTCGAGTGCCCCCATGGAGAGCCGCATTCTATGGGGGCACTCGTGCAGGTGCGCTTCCGAGTCCTGCTACTGCATTGACACAGACAGCAGGACTCGGCCCCGGCTCCCATGTCACTGGATTTTATTGACACCAGCGGGAGCCAATGGCTCCTGCTGCTATCAATCTATCCAATGAGGACCCGAGGCAGCGGATAAAGCTGCTGTGATCGTCCCTGTCACTGGAACGATCGGGTTCAGGTAAGTAAAAGGGGGGCTCTGGGGGGCTTCTGCACTACAGAAGGTTTTTCACCTTAATGCATTAAGGTGAAAAACCTTGAGGGTTTAAAACCCCTTAAGCTCTGGGGCAAATGCCCTTGTAACCGAACTTGCAATGTGCACAGTCCAGTTGCATTTAATAAACCAATATAAAGAGAAAAAACTGCGCTATTGTTGGACAATATGCTGAGCTGCGACTAAAAGTGTTACACAACACTAAACAGAAATAGAAAACAAAAAAGTCACGCTAGAAATGGTTAAATTACAAACAAATATGATGTGTACTCACAAAAAAAAATGTATCAATAGACCACACTAAGTAGATCTAAAAATGAACCAATCAATTCAGTGCAAAAAAACAAATTAAATGAATAGCCACATTCAGTAATAATACTCGGTGGCCAGTGTGATACATCAAATATACTGTAAAAGTGGATATTGCTAGTGTGATAAACTGGTGAAGTTTATAAGTACAAAAATCAATTGATATACTATATATTATAAAATATAACAAACCCGTGTCTAAATAAAAAATCAATTTGTGCTAATAAATCATAACATAATGGTGATTAGTCCATTGAAAAATTGATGATTCTTGAATGGTGATGTGCTGCAGGGTTTCCCAGAGAAAGTGACAAGTAAAAGGATGCCACCACCACAAAGAAACACTGCCACTTACCAGAACTCGGTGGTCCCTTGTTATAGGGGACTACACAGGGCGGATGGCTGTACCCCAGCCCGGGATCTCTCTGGCATATAATGGACACCTCAACCTCAATAGGAAGTTGATGGATCGATTCAGGTGAGTTGTAAGTTCCCCATAAAACAACAAAAGGCTTCACATAGCATAAAATCCTTTTAAATTTATTCCATGTTAGAAAAGACAAGTGAACACTTACAGAATGGTAGACAATATGAGCATAAAAACGAGCCGGCCGGCTTCTAAAACATCCCGTTGCTTCCGGGACAGAATGTGTAGCGGTGACGTCAGTACGTCGCTGCTCCTCCCTACGTCGTTTCGTCACTAGCGGACGTGGTGATAGGATACGGGCGGCGTCCTGACGCACCGCTTAAATAGCACACATACAACCAAGCCTCGGTTTGAGTCCCGAGGATTGAACCACTAGGCACCATCTTGTCTGAGGGAAAACCTGGAGACAAATATATCTAAAAGCCCATAAGTAAGGGCAAAGCGGGAGCAGCCAAAAATAAACTGGCTAATAAAAAGAGATATGCGGAGAGCATCGTGATATACTAATTAGCATAAAAAAGCAACTATGGATGGATAAAGTGCTTCCAAAAAAAATTAAAAATAAAAATAGACAGAACCAGATTGACAGGCTATCTAGGTGGCCTACAGAAAAAATAATAAGGTCCTAACACTCACAAAGGAGACATGTGGACCCAATAAAAAATATACATTGAAGTGATGAGCCTAACATAAACAGCAGGCAAGAAAACAGACTAGAACAGCGAGATCTCTCGCTAACAATAATAATAACTACATAAACGTAAAAATACATAAATGAATAGGGCCACCGTTCTTCCAAAAAGGCGCCCCGCAGTTCTCATAACTCGCCAATATAATAAGAAAAGGGGCAAAAAATTAAATATCCATGTAGCGCAAACAGTGCTAAGCTGGGAAGTGCCATAAGCAGGAAATGGAGAACTAATTATCAATTAAAAAATATTAATTTGTTTACTAAAAAGTATAGAATAAATAAACTTCAAGAAATGAAAATCCCCTTAACATATAGTCATAGAATTACTGTAAAAAATTGTGTGATAAAAATATGAAAAATATGTGGACATACACTGATTCACTAGGAATTGTCAATGAAAGAATTAACATCGACATCGATGTTAAGGCCAAAAGGGGTATAGCTTTTAATTTTGTGAACCCAAGATATCTCTAACCTAGAGATGCTTCTAACTAGACAGCTACCCCTCCAGTGGGGTTTGAATTTTTGGATACCTAGAAAGATGGTGTTAGATGGATCTCTGTTGTGTGCTGTAAGATAATGCTTAGATACAGAGTGTTTGGTGAAACCCCTACGTATGTTATTTATATGTTCATTTAGGTGCACCTGCAAAGGTCGCTTGGTCCGGCCCACATATTGCAGGCCACACAGACACTGAAGCATATATACTACCCCAGCTGAGGAACAGGTAGAGAAAGGCTCAATTACAAAGGTTTTGGAAGTACAGGTGGAGGTAAAGCTAATGGTCCTTCTTGTCCTGCAATGATTAAGTTAATAGACCTGGCACCTCCTACATTGATAATATCCAGTTAATTCGGAAAAGAAACCAGGTCTAGAGACAGGGGGGTTCAAAATATTAGGAGCCAATTTATCTTAAGAGACGGTGCACTTCTGAAAACCACCTGCGGTTTCCCTGGCAAGATAGATGTCAAAACCCTATCGTTCTTAAGGATATGCCAGTGTTTACTAATTATGTGCTTAACCCTAGAATGTTGACAAGAAAAGTTGGTGATGAAAGGGCAGCGATAAGCCTCCCCAACCGGGCCGCTAGCTCCTGCAATCAGCAGATTCTTACGATCCATCTAATTAACCTGATCTAAGGTGTTAGCAAGGGAGTCAGGGGCATAACCCTTAGCCAAGAACCTTTGAGTTAAAACCTGTGCCTGAGCCTGGAATGTACTATCCTCAGTGCAATTCCGTTTCAGCCTAAGAAACTGGCTCTTGGCATAGATCTAAGCCACGAAGAATGGTGGCAGCTATCATTGGGGATAATTGAATTTCTGTCTGTTGGTTTAAAATATGTGGAGGTAACAAAACTATCCCCACTGACAGAGATCGTAAGGTCCAAAAAATGGATCTGCTCCACACTGGTCTCATAACTCAGATGAATGCCCCTGTCATTATTATTGAGAGAGCACATAAATTCAGAGAGGTCGGAATCGCTGCCATCCCATAGGAGGAGGATGTCGTCTATATAACGAACCCACAAGGTCACTTGGGGCCTTGGCCGGGCATAGATGACATCCTCCTCCCACTTAGCCATGAATAGATTGGCCAGGCTGGGGGCATACTTGGCCCCCATAGCAACCCCTTTTGGCGATAAAAATGTCCATCAAACCAAAAGAAATTATGAGTGGCTGCATACTCTAATAATACCATAATAAAATTGATTTGTTCCTGAGGAAGGTCGGAAGACTGATTCAGAAAGAAGGACACAGCATCCAACCCTAACTGATGAGGGATTACTGTATATAAGGAAGTAACATCTGCCGTTACAAGCTTGGTCTCCACACATGGTTTAAAATTAGAAAGGAGGTTAATGACATCTCGAGTGTCTTTCTTATAAGAACGCATTGACCGCACCAAAGGCTGCAACGTGATGGAATCAATCCCACTGACTGTGGGACGTCCCGGGGGGCAAGTAAGACTGTATTTTTGGTATATAGTAAATTATCGGGGTCCTAGGTGCTTTAGGCACCAGAATGCCCTTTCCTTTTTGTTTGGAATGTTGGAATCAAAACTCCTAGTGACTATAACTGCCAATTCGTTTTTTTATCTATCATTAGGATTAGAAGGTAACCAAATATAGGGGGCATCGTCCCCCAATATACGGTACATTTCTTGCATAAAGTCATCTTTATTTAAGATGACTATGCCTCCCCTTTATCTGCAGGGGGGGTGACTAAGTTTTTATTAGCACATAAAGAGTCTATTCCAGACTCGATATCCTTTTTTATTTTTTATTTTTAACATATTTGACCAGCATGGCGTCCAAATCCCTAAGGGCCAAATCCCTGAAGACTTTCAATGACGGGGGTAAGTGGCCTGGAGGGTTAAACAGAGACGTATTGGACAAACCTGAATAAAAAAAAAAAACCAAAGTGGATGTCCTGGAAGGGTTAGGGGGGTTTGAAGCCATATACCTTAGAACATTAGGCTTGCGGACATATTTATGAATGTCCATGTATGTTTGAAATTTACTAATATTGCGGGGTGGAACTCTGATTTCAGAATCGGTCAGGGTCTGGGAGCTGAGGTTAAAGATGCCCGTACCATCTACGTCCTTGGTCTTTTTGGACTTAATGCGCCTCCCCCCTCTAGTTCCTCTCTTAGTTCAACCACCCTTTTTGTTCCTTGGCTGGGTTTGGGAAAACCCCAATTTTGCTGCACATAACCGTCAACATTGTTAGCCTCTCGATAGTCAGCATGGTTGAACCCATAATGACCATTAGAAGCACCTCTAATGTCCCCCAATCTGGGGGCTGATTCATAGGTACCATCATCGGGACCTCCCATACCCCTGAGGGGTAAGAAACTGTTGTAAGTGGGGATATTGAAACCTGTATCATAATCACCATCGTAATGTACCACCCGATTTTCGCCGTATGCATATTGAGCATACCCTGAATCTCGAGGGTAGGGTTGAACAGGAGTACGGTTATCAGAGTAACCATATCTGCGGCTAGATGTAGAGCCACGCCCACGAGAGGGGGGCGGACCATGCATCCAACCTCTTCCATAACCACATGGAGGGGCGTGATAAGTGTGGTTTTGTTGGTCACGCCCGTAAGTGTGGGAAGGTGGAAAACCACCATATTGGCGACCCACACCCCTGGCTGCATTATCATAGTTGGAATTAGGGTGAAAAGGTCATTTACCGCCACCCCTCTGAGAGGTTGTCTGAGCCACTACAGCGGGGGAACGAATACGTCCCATACCAGATGCAGTGGGATTTTTAGATGATCCTTGAGTGTGAATCATAGACTGATTTGCCACCTGTGGGGTGGTGTCCATAGACAGACTAGCCTCACTGGCCTATTCGGCAAGTAATTTCTTCTGCCATTCAAAGACCGCATGTGTTTTATAGTCTGCCACATCCCTTTTATATTTCTTTTTCTTCTTGATTTTTTGTTCTCTATCTTCTTTCTCCAAGAGTTTAAGCAAATTCTTCGATCTATCAAGATATTCCTCTCCTGATTTAAGGGGGGTTATTTTGTCTTTAATGAGCTTAATCTCTTCATCTAACCTAGCCAATTTACTGGTTTTTCTTTCAATCAGGAATTTAAGAAGGCTAATCCCTGCCTCATTAAAATGTGTGTGCCAACCTTCTAAGTTAACCTCCCTCTTCTCTATTTAACCCTCCAGGCCACTTACCCCCGTCATTGAAAGTCTTCAGGGATTTGACCCTTAGGGATTTGGACGCCATGCAGGTCAAATATGTTAAAAATAAAAAGGATATCGAGTCTGGAATAGACTCATTATGTGCTAATAAAAACGTAGTCATCCGCCCTGCGGATAAAGGGGGAGGCATAGTCATCTTAAATAAAGATGACTATATGCAAGAAATGCACCATATATTGGGGGACGGAGCCACCTATATTCGGTTACCTTCTAATCCTAATGATAGATATAAAAAGGAATTGGCAGCTATAGTCACTAGGGTTTTGATTCCAACATTCTAAACAAAAAAGAAAGGGCATTCCTGGTGCCTAAAGCACCTAGGACCCCGATAATTTATTATCTACCAAAGATACATAAGAGTCTTACTTGCCCCCCAGGTCGTCCCATAGTCAGTGGGATTGATTCCATCACATCCTGGGTGGGCAAGTATATTGATTTCTTTTTGCAGCCTTTGGTGTGGTCAATGCGTTCTTATATTAAAGACACTCAAGATGTCATTAAGCTCCTTTTTAATTTTAAACCATGTGTGGGAACCAACGGCAGATGTTACTTCCTTATATACGATAATCCCTCATCAGTTAGGGTTGGATGCTGTGTCCTTCTTTCTGAATCAGTCTTCCAACTTTCCTCAAGAACAAATCGATTTTATTATGGTATTATTAGAGTATGCAACCACTCATAATTTCTTTTGGTTTGATGGACATTTTTATCGCCAAAAAAAAGGGGTTGCTATGGGGGCCAAATATGCCTCCAGCTTGGCCAATCTATTCATGGCCAAGTGGGAGGAGGATGTCTTCTATGCCCAACCAAGGCCCCAAGTGACCTTGTGGGATCGTTATTTGGACATAATCCTCCTATGGGATGGCAGCGATTCCGACCTCTCTAAATTTATGTGCTCTCTCAATAATAATGACAAGGGCATTCATCTGAGTTATGAGACCAGTGTGGAGCCGATCCATTTTTTGGACCTTACGATCTCTGTCAGTGGGGATAGTTTTGTTACATATTTTAAACCAACAGACAGAAATTCAATTATCCCCAATGATAGCTGCCACCATTCTTCGTGGCTTAGATCTGTGTCCAAGAGCCAGTTTCTTAGGCTGAAACGGAATTGCACTGAGGATAGTACATTCACTGTTCACTCAATCATTGCAGGACAAGAAGGACCATTAGCTTTACCTCCACCTGTACTTCCAAAACATTTGTAATTCAGCCTTTCATTACCTGTTCCTCGGCTGGGGTGGTATATATGCTTCAGTGTCTGTGTGGCCTGCAATGTGTGGGCCGGACCAAGCGACCTTTGCAGGTGCACCTAAATGAACATATAAATAACATACGTAGGGGTTTCACCAAACACTCTGTATCTAAGCATTATCTTACAGCACACAACAGAGATCCATCTAACACCATCTTTCTAGGTATCGAAAAATTCAAACCCCACTGAAGGTACGCCTAAATGAACATATAAATAACATATGTAGGGGTTATTTGCCCTATTTGGAATCTCTTGTAAGTGCAATCTTTTATACTCAATAAATCTTTTATATGAACGATTACATTATGGGAGCCATTTCTGTTTTTGTTTTTTGAGTGCCACGGACCTAGCTGCTTTTACAGATGCCGATATAGGTTCCTGGGAGACCTTATCATTCCCTGTGCCTGGTGAGACCACCCATGGTGGTCACCTGCAGTCGGTAAGGAGCCTCTATACTCACTCGGGTGTGCTACTATCCTGGAATTAGGATCTGGCTTCATACACCTACCTCTGGATTATTATCTTCACTCCTTTTTGGACTTTCTTTATATGTATTTTTTGTTTTTGCACTGATTTTTATCGGGATGGGACTTAACACATTTATATTTTGGTGTTTATGATTTGTTTGAAATTTTTACACCATTGATTTTTGTTATTGATTTTGCCTTATTCAATATGGTTTATCACTTAGTATATTAATCAAATTTATGTGGCTATTTTTATCTGCATATTATAATTTAATTTTTATTTTGTGCGGTATCCGCCTTAGTCTTAGTCATTTTTAGATCTACTTAGTGTGGTTTATTGATACATTTTTTCGTGAGTATATATATTTTGTATATTTTTTTGTAATTTAACCATTTCTAGCGCAACTTTTAGTTTTTTATCTAATAAAACAATCCCTGTGTGTTTCCTAGAGCACTCCGCTGTTCTGAAAAGAAAAACAGTAATAATGCAGCAAAAGTGGGGGTGTGGCCTAGTGCGGGATGTGATCAGACGTGTTCCTGAGCAGCTCCGGTCTCTCTTTCTACCACCCTGAACCATCCTGGTCGTCCATGAGTGAAACTCAACTCTAATCATTTTTACCCTGGCAAGGACGATTTCCACATCCTAGGGAGTCATTTTGTTGGATGGGAAAGCGGCAGGGCAAAAAAGCAACCTCCGGCCACGATGAGCACCACCACCCACTCCTGCCATGATGGCCACCACAACACCCTCCATGGGCCTAGTGCATCGCCAGCCTCCACTCCTGATCTCTTTGGGGATGGCCAGGACGCTTCCCTGCCACCTTCCCCCGAGATCCCGGATCCTCCGCAGGGGCCTACACTGTCGGAGGTCTTCGCCATCATTAAGGTAAACCACACAGACCTTATGGGGAAGGTGGATGGCCTAAACCTAGACTTGACGATCATGCGGCAGGATATGCAAAAGATCCATGGCCGAGTTACTGAGACTGAGCAACGTAATAGTGACATGGAGGACACCATTGACCCCATCCTGCCAAAACGTAATACCTATGGGGGGAAGATTGCAACGATGGAGGATAAGGTGGACAACCTAGAGAACTGCCTCTGCAGGAATAACCTGTGTCTGGCTGGTCTCCCAGAGCGGGTGGAGGGATCTGACCCTGTAGCCTTCCTGGAAAGCTGGCTTGAACAAGAATTTGGCCGCAATTAACTTTCCCCTTGCTTCGCGATTGAGAGGTCCCACCGAGTCCCTGGGCCTCCATGAACGATGGTGATTCGTCTACTTAATTACAGGGATCGCGACTTCATTTTGGGGGCAGCCAGGAAGAAGGGAACCCTCCGGATCAACAACGCTGTGGTGTCCTTGTTCCCTGACTATTCTGCAACAGTTCGCAATCAAAGAACCAGTTATCAGCGTGTCAAGCAGAAACTCCGGGAGCATGATATCCAATACTCCATGCTGTTCCCTGCTACCCTCCGGATTACTCATCAAGGGAGGGTTCACTTCTTCCAGTCCCCCCAGGATGTCCTATCTTGGTGGGAATCACTACCTCACCCCCCTAAGCCACATGCCTGATGGATGTCCACCCTCTAAGCTGGAAAAGTTGATTTGTTTTTCTTTTTTCTGCCCTTTTCCCTTGTCCTTTTGTTACTCCTTACCATGAGCTCTGTTAAGCCAAAGTTTGGTCGACCATACACCTCTCTTGTGGGAGAGCAACTGGCCCTCACCTACGGAGCCGGCCCGAGCTGCCGAGGGGTGAACCACTCTACCCCCAATTCTTTTGTTGAACACTATTTTGTTTTTCTGATATTTTTATTTTCTGTTATCGGCCATTTGCCCCATGCATGGTACAAGTTCAGGGTATAGGCCTACTCCCCCTTTTTGGAGCTGGGCAGGGGTTATGCTACTCTCACTGGGTAATGCTTATGTTACTGTACATAGTTTTGCCGTTGTGTGTATGTTGTATGGATGTATGCTTGTGTGCCACTGCGACCCTCTAGATCCTCTGTAGCTGTGACCGGAGTTAGGGAGACTTATGTGTGTCCTTCCCCTCCCCCCTTCCCTCCTGCACTATGAGTTTTAAAGTCTACCGTATGTCCATGGCAAATATTTGTTTGTGGCATGTCCGCGGTGTCAGGAAAGGTCCCCTCCACTGGTAATATCGATCACTTGGTGTGCAGTACTGAGTTCCTCCAGCAGGTGTCTCCTGGCAGTTTGGAGCTGTCAGGAGAGCTTTTTCCTGCTGGTATTTTGTCATCTTTGGGCCGCAGTACTGGCGTTCACCAGCGGAGGGATCCTGGCAGTATTGAGCAGGTATTACCCTTTGCAGACAGGTGTCACCTGACTTTAATTAGCAGCTGCAGTAGAAATACCCGGCAAGTGCACACACATCTTGCCTTGGTATTGTCCTTGAGCCCTGACCTGCAGCCTGCATCCTGTTACCCTGATCCTGAAAACCTGATTCCTGTACCTGAAACCTGATTCCTGGAACCTGTTTATCCTGTTCCCTGTCTGTTTCCTGAACCCTGAGCCTTGTATCTGACCCATCCCTCCTGTGATCCATCCTCTCATTGTCCTGTTTGTTTCCCTTCTTCAGCTGCTGACCTCCCGTTGACGACCCTGGCTTGGCTCTGTTTATGATCTCGGTATTTCCCTTACTTGTATATATTTGTTCTGTTATTATTATTATTTGTGGGGTTCTGTTTGGTATTGTTTGTTGTGCACTGAATGATATTGGAGGTGGTTGTGTTATATTTATTCACTTATCCTTAATAAATCATTTATCTTTTCACTTATACACGTCTGGGCTTCCTCTGTTGCAGTCCACACAGTTCTGGTCTTATCTGGTACATGACACGCGAACTGAATTCCAAATGTAAAAGAGCCTTTGTCTTCGAGGCCCTGAAGCAGCACAAACCACATGTCCTGTGTCTTCAGGAAACTCTTCTCATGGGTTCCAAGATTTTGGCTCTGAAAAAACATTGGGTGGCTCATAACTACCACTCTACCTATTCTAACTACACCCGCGGGGTCGCGATTCTAATCCGTAAAGTGATACCATTCTCATGTCATCATGGACCCTTAGGGGCAGTATATTATTACATGTGAATATATATGGAATATCTCTCCTGTTGGTCACGGTCTACTTGCCCCCTCCGATCACGGCTGCAGTTTTTGCTAAGTGTACATTTTGCCGCATTGCCTAGCTGTCCTATGCTCATTCTTGGGGGTTTTAATTCTGTGTTTCAGCCTGCATTAGATAGGTTGAAACCTCTACAATCTGAGTCTAAATTGTTCCAGGTGTGGTGTGATACCTATGGATATGTGGATCTATGGCGCTGGAAGTATCCCAGGGACAGGGTGTTCTCCTGCCAGTCCAGATCTTATGCTGCCCTCTCCAGATTAGACTATGCACTGGTCACGGGCGATCTTTTGCCCTGTGTCCAGTCCATAGCGTATCTGTCCCAGACGGTGTCTAACTATTCCACAGTACAGGTGGGTTTGACTTTGGGCCATAGACCCTCGTTTCAGGCTTGGAGACTCAGCCCTCTCTGGATCTCCCCACGGGAAATACTCAAGTCCATTCCAACTGACATGGCCAATTACTGGTCCTTTTATTCTGACACTGCAACTGAAGTCTGGGATGCCTTTAAGGCAGTGGTCAGGGGTTCATATATATCACGTATTAAGCACTATAGATCCATTTGGCAGGCCACGCAGGAGGCTCTCCAAAAAGTACTGGATGAGGTGCGCTTCCATCATACGTGTAACCTGTCTTTTAAGACTCGTGGTATGCTGACAGACACTCATGGGGCGCTGCAGCTTCATCTGGTGGATTTGACTAGGAAGCAACAATTGTATTCACGAGCATGGGTTCCAATACCACCTCTACGCTGATGACACCCAGATCTATCTCTCCACTCCTCAACTCACCTCCCTCGATCTCCTCACGGATCTCAAACTTACTGAATGACATATCAGTATGGATGTCACACCACTTTCTCAAAGTAAATCTTTCTAAAACTGAGCTTGTTATATTTCCTCCTTCCCGCCCCCCCCCCCCCCCATGACTTTATTAATAAGATCAACAGCACAACCATTGGTCCCTCCACACATGCCAGGGTGCTGGATGTAATCCTTGACTTTGACCTCTCCTTCAGCCCCCCAATCCAATCACTGGCTAAATCCTGCCGCCTTAACCTCTGCAACACCTTCAGAATTCGACCCTTCCTGACTCATGACACCACAAAGCAACTTATTCACTCCTTGACTATTTCCCGCCTTGACTACTGCAACTCTCTCCCTAATGTCCTACCCTTACGCAGGCTACCCCCACTTCAGTCTATTATGAATGCTGCTGCTAGACTAATACACCTCACTAATCGATCCCTGACTGCTGCCCCTTTCCCTACCCTACGGTATAAAATTCAAAATGCTAACCACAACATACAAGGCCATCCACAACATCGCCCCCAGCTACATCACCAACCTTATCTGTAGATATCGCTCTAACTGTCCCCTCCGCTCCTCCCAGGACCTCCTACTCTCTAGCTCCCTTGTTACCTCCTCTCATGCTCACCTTCAGGACTTCTCCAGAGCCTCTCCCATCCTCTGGAACTCCCTGCCCCGTTATATCCGTTCAGCCCCTAACCTTTAGGAGATCCCTGAAAACTCACTTATTCAGGGAAACCTATCCCACACCCACATAACAACTGTCCCCGAGCCACCCCCATCAAATCATTCCCCGCATCTATTACCTTTTGTACCACCAACCCTCCCCTTTAGAATGTAAGCTCTAGGAGCAGGGCCCTCCTGTCCCTTCTGTATTGAACTGTACTAATTGTACCGTCCCCCCTCTATATTGTAAAGCGCTGTGTAAACTGTTGGCGCTATATAAATTGTGTATTATAATAATAATAATAGTGTTCTTTCTGCCATCCTCCTTTCCTACACTGCTTAATGCAGGGACAAATCCCTATCAACCAATCAAGACTGTAAACCGCTATCATCCTGTACATGTAATAAAGAAATTGAAATATTTACTTATGCGCAAACCACAATAAATAAAGTCCGACAAATTGCAGCAGCCAGCATTCAAATGTGTCCCCACATAAAAAAACATTTAAACAAAGAAAAAATGCGGCACTACCTACAAAATGCTGATCAATGTTTGAGTGCAAATAAACCTTATTCTTCAAATAAAGTTCAGAATATCTTCACAGTATACCATAAATAACGTGAATAGATAAAAATATATATTATAAATCACTTGATAATCCAAATGTATAAAGAAAATGTCCATATGCTATAAAAATAAAATGTTCATTAGGTGAGATAGCATATCAAACAAATAATCCCACAAAAATAAAGTCCTTATGTTATAAAATGTTGAGTTAAAGTGCATGTGCTTTAAATCTCATATATATGATGAAATGTGAAGATTCAAGTGCTCAATAGACATCAATTATTCATGGTTGTGATCACTATTACTTCAACCATCCTGCAATCCACCAGTAGTGTGTCCTAGCAGCTCACCTTAAAAAAAGACCCCAGTGGGTCTAGCAGCGTTTTGATATGACAATCCTTCAAGGAAAAGTATATTCCATTCTCCTCTCCCAGATCAAAGACCACAGCGGGTCTAGTAACATGGATTCTTTTTGGGAAGATCAATTTCCATTCTCCTCTCCTTATAACAATCAGACCAGGAATAAAGTGTGCGGTACAACCATCAAACACCAAGCTGTATCCAAACTCCTCCTCTCCTCAATCCATGGACCATATAAAACAAATTAGATCTCCATGGTGTAGTATTTAAAAGCAATGGTTTTATTAAAAGTAGTAACTCTCATGTAAAATTAGAGACAAGTAGCAGCGATTCATTCAGAACTTCCAGTCGCGGCCGCGTCCAGTTGTGACGTCACCCAGCTCCTCCTGGAAGTGTGGTCAGTTTTTAATAGGAAAGCAAAATGACTCGCAGGAACATCAGGGATTTCACACAAAGGAAGCAATACAAAGAGAACAGAATACTTCCTCATACAAGTACATGGTACAGCAGGCACATATCAGGAAAATTAAGTGTTGGGTAACAAACGCTTTAAGTAATCAAAGGCCTTCTACCCCAATATCCTATCAATTTTCAGGTCTACTGGAGCCAATCCTGGTACATCAAGCCAACCTCCCCAAACCCTCTGAAATTTAGTGGGGCATACCCGATGCTGGCAAATAACCCCATTCATATCTAAAAGTAGTACCCAAGTGGTCTAGCCATTCCTTAAGGGATGGAGGTGAAGTGCTTTTCCAGTGGAGGGGGATCATTATACCTGCCTGAACCAAGGCCCTGGAAACAAGGATAACTCTACCTTAGTTAAAAGAAAAAAATATATAGCAAATAAAAAAATAAGTCTGTACTAAGATACAATTAATATTTTAGGAATCCCCTGCAATAGGAATTTTAGATTTGGTGACATACTCCCCAAGAATGAAATACTGAAGAGATGCCGACCCTGCAGCTTTTCTCAGAGCATTCAGAGTGCACCAGGTGATTATAATGAATCAGACCCTCCCATTCAGAATCAGTCTGCAAAGGACATGGTCAAATAAATGTCTTCAGAACAGAAAAAGGTAGGAGCCTGCAGTAAAATTTGTTAAAATCCTTGTAATTAGCATAGGTCGTCCAGAGAGGATTGTTGTTTTTTTTTTCAGCAAAAGTGGAACTACATTTAAAGTCTGATGAAGGCATTGCATTACAAACCTTTAAAAAATTAGACTGTGACTTGATGATTAGCTTCCAGGTTTTTATGTCAAAGCTTTATTTGAACAAGCTGAACTTAGAAGCTGATTGACTAGCATGAATAGCTGCTTCAGATTTTGCACTCTCCAGTTTTAGTAAATCAACCCCATAGTCTTGCTAACCATATTATTTAAAATCTTATATACTTTACTTTTTTCTTCTTGTTATGCTGTAGATGCTGGTTAATTATGTTTTTGACATAACAGTTATGGTTCTTTTAACAAATTATTTTGCAGGTGTGTAACTGTCGTAATAAGTAGGGATGAGCGAACGGTTCGGCCCGAGTGTAAGTTCAGGCCGAACTTTAGCTGTTCGGACGTTCAACGAACAGCCGAACAAAGGGGTTGTTTGACCGTTTGTTGCCCCCCCCCCCCCCCGAACCGACCACAATGCATTGCGGCGCTGAACAGTGCATTGCAAGCCCTGATTGGCTGAAGCAGTGAAAGCTTCAGCCAGTCAGGGCACAGAGCATTGTCAGAGTCATGATTGGACACTGTGATCATGACTTTATCCAATCATGGCTCATTCCCGCCCCGCAGTATAAAAGTATTCTTTCAATGGCAGCCATTTTCAGTGTGATTTTGGCATGGAGAGGGATAGAACAGGCCTCTGTTCAGTGCTATTAGTTAGTTAGTGTGCTATACTGTGCTATTTTTCTTCAATTGTCAGTGTAGAATATCAGTTTAGTGTCAGTTTAGGGATAGTGTGAGTGTAGTGAGCGTCATTCAGCTCTGCATGGTGTGCAGCTAGAGTAGGGACAGCTGTGTCATTCATACATACATTAGTGTACAGTAGGGACAGCTCATATAGTTTCAGTGTAGTGTAGTGAGACTGTGTAATTGTTAGTGTACATTAGTGTAAAGCGAGAGTAGGGACAGAGAGTAGGGACAGTTCAGATAGCACCAGTGTAGTGACGGTTGAACACCATCTATTTGATTGCGCTACTGCCAGTTTAACGCCATTTACTTCTGTGTGCGTTACTGCCAATTTAACGCCATATCGTTTTGTATGCGTTACTGCCAGTTTAACGCCATATAGTTCTGTGTGCCTAACTGCCAGTTTAACGCCATTTACTTCTGTGTGCGTTACTGCCAGTTTAAAACCATATCGTTTTGTGTGCATTACTGCCAGTTTAACACCATATAGTTTTGCGTGTGTTACTGCAAGTTTAACGTCATACAGTTCTGTGTGCGTTGCTGCCAGTTTAACACCATATAGTTTTGCGTGCGTTAATGCCAGTTTAACGCCATATAGTTCTGTGTGCGTTACTGCCAGTTTAACGCCATATAGTTCTGCGTGCATTACTGCCAGTTTAACGCCATTTACTTCTGTGTGCGTTACTGCCAGTTTAGCACCATATCGTTCTGCGTGCATTACTGCCAGTTTAACGGTATTTACTTCTGTGTGCGTTACTGCAAGTTTAACACCATATAGTTTTGCTTGTGTTACTGCCAGTTTAACGCCATATAGTTCTGTGCATCACTGTATTATTATTATTATTATACAGGTATTATATAGCGCCGACAGTTTACGCAGCGCTTTACAACATTATATACATTACATTGCAGTATATTATAGTGTATCCATGGAGTGTGCCTGTGTAGTGTGAGTACTCAAATTAAAGTGCACCAAACACCACTTTACATTACTTGTAACATTACATTACAGATTAAAGTGCATCTACATACAGATTTGCAATTCTTCTTTACATTTGCTTATAAGCACCGCCCCTTCCCTCCCAGTAATGTCTAGGAGGACAAGGAGAGGCAGACGTTCCTTTGGCACTGTAAGGGGGCCAGCAACAAATGTGTCCACAGGCAAAGGTGGACGTGGTGGTCATCAGTCCTCAGGCAGGGCATAATTTCCTCTGTTTAGTGAGTTTGCCCATGCTATCCCACTTGACAGGTGCATATCATTGCAATTTTTTACAGCAAGGCCAATTCTTGCTTTCATCAAGATTACCTCTATAGGGTTACGGTGGAAAGGCGCCACCAACACCCAAAGACCAATTTTTACACACCATTTACTTCTATTCAAAGCCAAAGTGACACCAGAATGTATCCAAAAAATATCTAATCTTGTTCCCAGTGCACTACATTGTGGCCTCATCATACACACTGGCTCCCCAGCTGTTGCTGAGCAAAATAAAGGCAGCTTGCATGGAAAATTTCATTTTTCTTTTGGCTTTATAAATGCAATTATTGTTGCAGCAGATTCTAGGCATGTTACAGATCTGCCACTTTACAGGTAGACTAAGAGGACCCCCCAGGCACTATATTGGAAGGAATTCTTCATTGTTATGCTTTCACTTTAAAAATCAAAAAATCACTGCTCATTTAAAAATGACGTTTTTCACAAACTTTTTTATTGATACATGTCCCCCAGGGCAGGGCCCGGACCCCTATAACCATTCTATGCCCAATTACTTGCATATAAGCCTTCAAAATGGGCACTTTTGATTTTTGACGTTCGGGTCCCATTAGCTTTAATGGGGTTCGTTATTTGGGTCCAAACTTTTGCGGTGTTCGAAAGTTCTGGTGCGAACCGAACAGGTGTCCGTTCCGGCCCATCCCTAGTAATAAGCACAGAGTTTTGTCTAATGTTCCTTGAAATGCAAAAATAGTAGAATATTTAGAAGGCTGTGCATAATTAGTAATTAGTATTGCTCTGTTCTGAGCTGAATGTTATGCTTGGTACACTAAGTATTTTCATTGATGTATAAACAAGCCTAGAACACAAGGTTTAAAAATGTTTAGCATCTAGCAGATTCACTCTCATAATAAAATAACAATATCTAATTCTGTCATATAAATTATTTATCTGTGGTATAATGATGCAGAAGAAGTAGTATACTGTCTCAATTTCTTAAAAGAAAGGCAAAGTACTTACATCTAGGTATAAAGATCAATGCAGACGATATGGTAATATACCTAACTGATCCGCAAAACACAATATGCAGGATTCTGCAAGAACTGCGGGGGTCTACTCTGGTTTAAAAGTTAATAGGGAAATAGGCAATAGGGAAATAGGATGATAGGGAAAAATCAATTGTCTTCTTGAAAGAGAATTTGACTGATTTTAAAGCGGAGCTCCAGCCTCTTTCAGAATAAATAAAAAGTACGGTAAGCAGAGCTACAACTACTGCAGCTGCTGACTTTTAATATTAGAACACTTACCTGTCCAGGCATCCAGTGGTGTCCTCACCCAAGCTGATTATTTAGTCGGCTATCGGGTGCTGGCGCCACCATCTTGACTAATGCCGCGTACACATGGTCGGACTTTTCGTCTACAAAAGTCCGACGGACTAAAGCTGGCTGATAATCCGATCGTGTGTGGGCTTCCCCGGACTTTCAGCGGACTTTCAGCTGACTTTTCCAGCCTCAAATCTGACGGACTTTAGAGTTGAAACATGCTTCAAATCTTTACGTCGTAACTACGCCGGACCCAGAAATCCGCTCGTCTGTGTGCTAGTCCGACGGACAAAAACCCACGCTAGGGCAGCTATTGGCTACTGGCCATCATCTTCCTTATTTTAGTCCGGTGTACGTCATCACGTACAAATCCGTCAGACTTTTGTGTGATAGTATGTAGGGAAGTACGTTCAAAAGAAAGTCTGCCGCAAGACAGTCCGCCAAAAGTCCGTTGAAAGTCTGTCGGACAGGCTGTCGGACTTTTGTAGACGAAAAGTCCGACCGTGTGTACGCGGCATAAGCCTTGCGGCTTCACAGCCGGTTCCCTACCGCGCAGAAGACTGCAGGGAACTTGCGGCTCAGTTAGACATCCAGGTGCCAAATGTGGTGGAGGGGGGGCAGGAGGCAGACAAGCGGAGCTTCTCCTTTTGGGTGGAGCTCCGCTTTAAGGTTCAATGATTCTCCAATGAAATTTACTAATAAGTTTAGATATCTAGCGGTAGGAAAACAGCTACCCCTATCAAAACATCTTCAAAACAACCTACTTCCCATTTTTACAGCCTTTATGTGTAAAATAGCTGTGTGGACAAGACCCCTTCTTAGGCTAAGTTCAGACTGCTGTGATACGATTTCGATCTAAATTTCGGTGCCTATATTTAGTGCAACTTGAATTTGCTACTTTATTCTATAAGGCCAAAATCGTGCTGGAATCGCACCAAATACAGGAACCTTTTCCAAAATTACGCCATGCTGAGTTGAATTGATGTGAACGGGCACCAATGATAATGGGATTTCCATTGCCATGCGATTCTCTGTGACTAAAGTCCCATCTGGAATTGCACTAGTGTGAACAGAGTCTCAGTCTTCTTGGAAGGATCAATTTATTTAAAAGGTGTTTCTCCTGAAACTTCTATATGTTCCTTTCAACTCTCCTGTCTATATTCCCAAAACATACAGTGCCTGGAAAAAGTATTCACAACCCTTGAAATTTTCCACATTTTGTCATGTTACAACCAAAAACATAAATGTAAACGCAAATAAACAAATAACAGAACACAATGCCGCTGTGGGCCAGCACATCAGTTTGTAGTGCAGAGTGGGTGTGTGCATTCCTATGGTGACAATGCTGCCCCTGCTTAGGGAGCTTCTAAAGCTGCCCATACTAAGGTAGATTTTTGAATAAAAGTTCATTAACTACAGTACCTTGAAAAAGAATTAACACCCCTTCAAATTGTCCACATTTTGTCATGTTACAACCAAAAACACCAAAAAAAAGTGTATTTTATTGGGATTTTATGTGATAGACAAACACAAAGTGGCACATAATTGTGAAGTGGAAGGAAAATGATAAATGGTTTTCAACATTTTTTACAAATAAATATGTGAAAAGTGTGGCACGCATTTGTATTCAGCCCCCCTGAGTCAATACTTTGTAGAACCACCTGTAGCGCTCCCCTGGGTCTACTGGGAGCAAAGAGGTACCTCCAGATACAGGGAGGGGGCTTACTGAGGAGTTAGAACAGATTTTGGGTGCCAGTCACTTTAAGTATTTTTCAATGCTTTAATGAGAACTTGAGAGAAGTAGTAGGAGAGCGGGTTAGGGGAGGTTTCAGATACCCTTTTTAGCAGATCACTTACAGACTCCTTGAATCCAAAGGTAAAACAGCTTTCTTTTAGAAGATCTTGGATACCTGGATAGGTCTCTCACACAGACCTAGCAGCCGGTAGAATGTCTGGATAAGTCTCTCTCACAGACTTAGCAGCCAGGAGATAGTTACCTTGTTTAGATTGTAGAACAGCTTGACAGTATCAGAATCTTTAAGCCGACCCGGAGATACTGTAAGGGTAGATTAAAGCGGGGGTCCACCTATCTATCGTTTTTTTTTTTTTGAGTTCATTCACAAACTTTTCTTCTCAGCATTACATACTCACATATTGTGTGTAATATGTCCGCCTGTGTCAGATTTCGTCGGAAAGAATAACTTATATTATTCACTGCAGGCGGTTTCCATCTTCATTGTGGGCATTTGAAGCCCACAAGCATTTATTTCCTGGATGTGGTGATTGCTGTGCTCCCAGCATTCACTGCTCGTTCCCGCACATGCTCAGTGGCATCCTGGGAAGCCTGAGACTAGCTCCCAGCAGTGTGGGAGAGGCTAGAAACATGCCTACTCCCACGGGAGGAGAACCAGGAAGTGCAAAGAAGAATAGAAAAATAAAAGATAATTACGGTGATTTAATTTTTTTTAAACGGCATGTCAGCATCTAGGCAAGGAAGAGAATACATACAGATTTTGTTCAAAATTTGGGTGGAACCCCGCTTTAAATATAGGTGCGTCCTCCAAACGAGTCACCAGGCCCTCCTGAGGGACCAGCCTTCATCCTGGCTCTCTCCAGCAAGGGTCATGGCTTCTCGCAAACTGCAAACAGGACTTCTTATGGCTTTCTTTTAACAGTGGCTTTCTTCTTGCCACTCTTCCATAAAGGCCAGATAAGTGGAGTGCACCACTAATAGTTGTCCTGTGGACAGATTCTCCCACCTGAGCTGTGGATCTCTGCAGCTCCTCCAGATTTACCATGGGCCTCTTGGTTGCTTTTCTGATTAATGCTCTCCTTGCCCGGCCTGTCAGTTTAGGTGGATGGCCATGTCTTGGTAGGTTTGCAGTTGTGCCATACTCTTTCCATTTTCGGATGATAGATTGAACAGTGCTCTATGAGATGTTCAAAGCTTGGGATATTTTTTTAGAACCTAACCCTGCTTTAAACTTCTCCACAACTTTATCCCTGACCTGTCTGGTGTGTTCCTTGGCCTTCATGATGCTGTTTGTTCGCTAAGGTTCTCTAACAAACCTCTGGGGGCTTCACGGAACAACTGTATTCATACTGAAAATAAATTACACACTGGTGGATGCTATTTAGAGCTTAGTTAGGGGTATAAGAGTAAAGGGGGCTGAATCCAAATGCAAGTCACACTTTTCACAAATTTATTTGTAAAAAATGTTGAAAACTATTTATCATTTCCCTTCCACTTCACATTTAAGTGCCACTTTGTGTTGGTCTATCACATAAAATCCCAATAAAATACATTTACGTTTTTGATTGTAACATGACAAAATGTATAATTTCCAGGGGTATGAATACATTTTCAAGGCACTGTATTTTCCAGGATATGAAGATTAGCCATCTTTGTTTTAACCTCAGCAATACAAGGAATAGGAGTAGTTCAATAATTATCAGGAGAACACACCACTATCAGGGGCAGACTGACCATTCAGGCTCTCGGGCACTGACCGAGGATCCGGGGTCAGGGGGGCCCCGTGAGTGGCTCAGCCTGCCCCTGGATGTGACCATAGCTTATTGTACAGGATAGGAGAAGTTTATGCACCATGGAGGCAGTGAGATATGTCATCCCTGCCTGCAGTTGATGAGGCTTTGAGAGGACTCGGGTGTTGGCCAGGATTACAGAGCGATTACAGAGCAATGAGGATGATAGCAGTGACAGGCGCTCCGGCCACCTCTCCTCCTGGGGAATTCAGCAGAGGGGCAGGGCCACAGTATTAGGGTTGCCACTTTTTCTTCAAGTCAAACCCGAACACTTTAGCGGCGCACAGAAAAATATTTTTTGTTAATATACACTATAGGATTGTAACAGACCTGGGGCACCTTTCGGCGCTCCAAAGAAAATAGTAATGCTGTGCACATATTGCCTTCTCACTCTTCTATCAGGCCCTGTTCTGAGCCACATTCCTGTCTGAAAATTTTGTCCGGGTTTCAGACGGACTGAAACCCGGACACATGATTCAAAACTGTCCGGGTGAATCCTGGACAGGTGGCAACCCTACACAGTATACATCCATGCCGCAGGGGAAAGCCAGTGAGAGAGCCGGAGGCTGCAGAGTGAAGACAGAGTGGAGTCATTTCGGAGATAGCCACCTGACCTGCCTTGTGTGCAGCAGCAGGTCAGTGTGTAATCACTGCAGTTTAGTATGATCACCAGCCAGGCTGACTGAGAGTTCCTTCTTGCCCAGTGCCCATCTACCAGGTGCTATTCCCTAGTACACTGATATCTGTACACTGAGTGTCACTCAGTGTACAGATATCAGTGCTGTATATAAGGAATAGCTCTCAGTATACAGATATCAGTGTTAGGGAAAAGCACTCAGTGTATAGATGTCATTTATATATAGGAAAAAGCACTTAGTGATATTCCTTATGTCTTACACTGACATCTATATACTGAGTGCTTTTCCCTTTACACTGATATCTGTATACTGAGAGCTATTCCTTGTATACAACACTGATATCTGTACACTTCGACGGAAAGAGCGATTAGTGGAAAGAATGTTCCTTACATTGGTGGTCAGCGGGAAGAATGTTCCTTACATTGGTGGTCAGCAGAAAGAATGTTCCTTACATTGGTGATCAGCAGAAAGATAGTTTCCTACATTAGTGGTCAGCAGAACGAATGTTCCTTACATTGGTGGTCAGCAGAAAGAATGTTCCTTACATTGGTGGTCAGCAGAACGAATGTTCCTTACATTAGTGGTCAGCAGAACGAATGTTCCTTACATTGGTGGTCAGCAGAACGAATGTTCCTTACATTGGTGCTCAGCAGAAAGAATGTTCCTTACATTGGTGGTCAGCAGAAAGAATGTTCCTTACATTGGTGGTCAGCAGAAAAAATGTTCCTTACATTGGTGGTCAGCAGAAAGAATGTTCCTTACATTAGTGGTCAGCAAAAAGAATGTCCCTTACATTAGTGGTCAGCAGAAAGAATGTTCCTTACATTGGTGGTCAGTGGGAAGAACGTTCCTTACATTGGTGGTCAGCAGAACGAATGTTCCTTACATTGGTGGTCAGCAGAAAGAATGTTTCCTACATTAATGGTCAGCAGAACAAATGTTCCTTACATTGGTGGTCATCAAAATGAATGTTCCTTACATTAGTGGTCAGCAGAAAGAATGTTCCTAACATTGGTGGTCAGTGAGAAGAATGTTCCTCACATTGGTGGTCAGAGAGAATAATGTTTCTTACATTGGTGGTCAGAGATAATAATGTTTCTTACATTGGTGGTCAACGGGAAGAATGCTCCTTACATTGGTGGCCTGTAGAAAGAATGTCCCCTACAATGGTGATCAGTGGGAAGAATGCCCCTTACATTGGTGGTAAGTGAGAAGAATGCCCCTTACATTGGTGGTCAGTGGGAAAAATTCCCCTCACATTGGTGGTCAGTAAAAATGATATAAAGTAAATAAAAATTATTTTTAAAAAATGTAAATCACATCCATGGCCCCTGCACACGCGCTATATGAAAATCTTTATGTAGGACGAGCACATGTATGTAAACAATAATGGCCCCACACATGTATGGTATCGTCGGGAATGTTGGAGTAAGAGCAATTCTAGGGCCATAATTTTGTAACAAGCTGGAGAGAGCTTTTTATTTTTTGTATATTTTTTATCAAACTGTTCAGCTAAGAAGACATTTGTTGCACCTGTTATAGTGGACAGTTGCTCCGTCTAGGTAAGACTCTCATAGTATACAATGTGGTGCCAGCACATACCAGCAGCACCCTCCCAAACCCTCCTGCCAGGACCAAATGCTTGGCTGTTCTAACAAGGCAAAGCTACACAAAGAGGGTACCTGTGCTAGACTATTGGTATAGTAACTTTTTATCTATCTGTCTATCTATCTATCTTTTATATGTTGATATCTGTCCTATAAATCTGAAATCTGCTGCCCTGGGGGCATATATGGCAGCACGTCCACCCCCACTCATTTTGCCCGAGTCTTGAAATAAATCTATTAATGCAGCAAGCTCCGGGCTCCATGGAGATGCTTTATTCTGTAAATAACTTATGCGTGGGAGAGGCGTTTGTCAGTGTGGGTATCAGTCAGGTTTTGTGCCAGTGTTCTAGTGTGTTCCTGTCATCCTGAGAGTACTGGTGTCTTCACCTGTCACTATTTATGTCTATAAAGAACTCTTGGCATATCAGCAACTACCACTGTGTATATGAGATCAGCTTAGGCTCAGTGCAAGCTGCGCTCTGTACATAGGAGGCTGGGATGGTGACTGAGATGTGACTCAGAGAAAATATTTAAATACTTGTGTTTTGATACATCAAAATTTTGTAATAGGTATTTGTGTGGATATTTGCGTTCTGGAGAAGGCGTGATATAACAAGCAGTTACAGAGATAATTGTGGACTATACACAATGATAAAATCAGAACCTATACTGTTCTTGCTAGTGGCAGCTTTGTTGTGCATTTGCAAATGCTATGTCAAGCGAAAACCCACCAAAATCTATTAAAAGATAAAGAAACAATGAACAAAAAAAATTAGAATACTGGTTTAAATAGCTTCAGTTTAAAAAGAAAAAGGGGGCTGAAAAATAAAACAACTACTAAAAGCTGAAGTCTAAAGAATATTTTCACTGGCTATGGTAAGCCTTTGGGTCAAAAAAAACATACACTGCTGTCTGTAGGGGCACTGAGGGCCACAAATTAGGGGCCACATGCAGCTTCCCCCAGGCAGTAGGTTGGACACCAGGGCTCTAGACCTGCTTTTTCTCAACCAGGGTTCCATGAAATCCCAGAGTGCCTCCAGAGCAATGAGCATGCTCTGATTCTCAGATGAGTAACCACTGACACCATTGATCTTTTAGCTATCTGTAAAGGGGGAGGGGGGGGGATTCTTCCCAAAGACTACAAGTGTAAGGAGCATTCTTCCAACTCTCCATAACACTAATGTACCATGAGCTGTAGATATAGTAATGTTTAGCATGGGTTCTATTAAGCTGGCCGTAGACGGTTTGAATCTTGGGCAATTCAGCAGGGACAGGCCAAGATTTGAAACGTGTATGGGCATGCTGACGGTACAGGCTGATTGTACCCATGTTGATGGAGCTATCAACTTGGGTACAACCAGCATGTCAGGTTTTTCATGAGTTTATTACTAGCATCTTAGCCGCTAGCAGTAATCCCTGTGTGTTCTCCCGGCCAGGATGACTCTCTTTGTCCCCCTTCCAGGAGAACACAATAGCTACACGGGAGGGTTTCAAGGTTGCAGGAAAGAAAAATCACACCGCCTATGGCCGGCTTTAGACCTGAAAATAATTTCAAGGGTTCCTCCATGTTAAAAAGACTGAGAAAGGCTGCGCTAGATAGTCACTTATTAGATTGCCATGCCTAGCTTTGCCCATTGACTAAGTGATTGACAGGAAGGCAGAGCAGACCTTACCGGAGTCCTGTGTTTATCATTATCGATAAACCAGATGAATACATGCCTTATACCCTTCACAAATAGTCATTACTCTTATATTTAAAGTTCCTACATGAAAAAAAATGTATAGATTTGGTAATCTGCACAGTACTTGTGGCTGCAGACGCTTGAAAGTCATAGGTAGATGTTGTGCAAGCTGCCCTGCTGCAATCTTCCTACTTGTCACTCCAGCATGTGACAGCAGGTGCATAGGGCTGAGCTTGATGTTCAGGTCGAGCATAAGTTCGACTCAAACATCGGGTGTTTGCCCATTCGCCGAAGAGCGAACATTATGGGGCGTTTGCGGAAAATTCGAGCGTCGTGGAACGCCCCATGATGCACTACGAGATCGCAGTGCATTGCTGTATGATGATTGGCCAAAACATGCACCTGACCTGCACGCTTTAGCCAATCACAGGGCCCTCTACTATGAGAGCCATAATTGGCCAAAGGCAGGGTGCTTTTGGCCAATCATGGCTCAGGGGGACTAAGTACATGCCCCACACTATATAGGGCTGCTTACACGGCGGCCGTGTGTAGTGTTGTTGGTGTGGACAGAGAGATAGCTTGCTTTAGATTAAGCAGGCAGGTTATTCAGTTAGCGGCAGTGTATTTGATAGATATATATATATATATATATATATATATATATATATACATACACAGTCAGTCTAGTATATACAGTATTTCGCAAAAGTGAGTACATCCCTCACATTTTTATAAATATTTTATTATATCTTTTCAACACTGAAGAAATGACACTTTGCTATAATGTAAAGTAGTGAGTGTACAGCTTGTATAACAGTGTAAATTTGCTGTCCCCTCAAAATAACTCAACATACAGCCATTAATGTCTAAACCGATGGCAACATGAAAAGATATAATCAAATATTTACAAAAATGTGAGGGGGGTACTCACCTTTGTGTGATACTGTATAGGGTGCAACGGATCAAAAAACTCACGGATCAATCCTCGGATCAGAGTCACGGATCGGATCATTTTCGGATCAGCAAAAAAAAAAAACAAAAACACACAAATCATTAAATGTGAAAATCAGAGGTGTTCTGTCACATTAGCAATCATGTAAGGTCAGCAGGTTTGCTGTTGCTTTTAAAATCTAACATCTAAACAGTCTGTCCGATCTACAAATACTGTATTTATTCATATAAGCTCGGTTTTGTGTTGAAAATAGCTTTTAAATCTAAAACTTAGGTGGGTGTAACAAGATGTCCGCTTTCCCCCTTCTCACTCTATCATTACTGTACTGTGCAGGAGTGTGGAGTGTAGCAAGATGGCGGCGATGAAACGTCACTTCCTGACGAGACAGCGGCCGCTTCCAGGTGTACCAAGATGGCCGCCGCTCCGGAGCTAGGCCGAAGCCGCGGCCTTTCCTATGGCCGAGGCCGCAGCGTGCTCCGCGGATCACGGGTGTGCCGATCCGCGGAGGTTGATCCGTACGGCTCACGGATCGGCGACAATCTGTTGCACCCCTACTGTATATATATATACTCTGCATTTGGCATAGACTATATATTCAGTGTTTACTCGATATTCAGTCAGTGCAGGCAGTGCATTAATATATATATATACTCTGCATCCAGTGTAGCCTATATCTACAGTGCATTCTGTGGTGTACTGTTTCTAATACACTTCAGACGGTGTACACAGTATCACAAAGGTAATGCCGCTCCACAAGCTCTGTGGACAATGTTTTAGAAAATTATTCACCCTTGATGAGGATCAGGTGCAGACTATGCGCAAGTCTGTATAAACAAGAAAATCCCGGACTGCTGCACTCTGAAAAACGATCATCTTTATTCCATCTTTATTCCATGATAAAAACAACAAAAGTCATCCACACAGACAGGGGATAGCAATAGCTAACGCGTTTCATATGCAAAGATGCTTACTCATAGCTAAAGTGTGAATAAACGCAATTACAAATATATAGGTAGAACAATTAGAAAACCACCAATAAGAGAACTAGTGGCAATTAATCAATTAAATGAATAGACAATAATGGGTTAAAAAGAAAGGACACACCTGTATGGAATCACACGGCCCCAGATCTTTAGCTATTGGAATTTAACGTGCTTGAAAAACATGAACATATATATATATATATATATATATATATATATATATATATATATATATATATATATATATTGACATACATATTTAAAACGTAAACTCAACCCAAAATGCTGAAATAAATATATAATATAGGAATTCCAATGTTATTTGCCCCAGGGAAGCCAAGATGTTAACTCTACTTAATGCATCAGCTGAAAAAAGGAACCACATAATGGCCAAATTCGCATATCTGCATATTAATATCCCATGCACGTACCTAAATCAATAAACTGACAGTGGATACTGAAAATACCCATTAAAGTGCACTTAAATTACATAATGTTTAGACAAAAGTTGAAAAATAAACTAGCAATTGAGCCGTAAGCAGACTCACTCCTCTTACTGTAACACTGTGGCTATAGATAAATTGACTGAACAATAATAAAGTAGCATTAAACTAGCATTAAAAGCCATAGGCAGTCTCACTCCTCCTGCTGTAACACTGTAGCTATAGATAAATTGACTGAACAAACAGGTCCTGCCTTCTGACGTTTAACATCATGCAGGAAACTGCCCGGTTAAATGTCTTCCAACTTTTAACATTACACAAAATAATATCAATCTACACGTCGGGCTTGATAGCTTTTCAGCAAAAAATTTCCTGTAACGGAAACCCAGAGGAATTATATCACACTGTATTTGTGCAGCGGTGTTTTAACCGGTTCAATACAGGGCAATTTCACCCCCTTCCTTCCCAGGCCAATTTTTAGTTTTCAGCGCTGTCGCACTTTAAACGTCAATTGCACGGTCGTGCAACGTTGTACCCAAAAAAAAAATTGACGTCCTTTTTTCCCCACAAATAGAGCTTTCTTTTGGTGGTATTTGATCACCTCTGCGGTTTTTATTTTTTGCGCTATAAACAAAAGAAGAGCGACAATTTTAAAAAAACACAATATTTTTTTACTTTTTGCTATAATAAATATCCCAATTTTTAAAAAAAAAAACGAATTTTTTCCTCAGTTTCGGCCGATACGTATTCTTCTACATATTTTTGGTTAAAAAAAAATCGCAATAAGCGTATATTGATTGGTTTGCGCAAAAATTATAGCGTCTACAAAATACGGGATAGATTTATGCCATTTAAAAAAAAAATGTATTTATTTTTTTAGCAGCGATCGCGATTTTTTTTCGTGACTGCGACATTATGGCGGACACATCGGACACTTTTGACACATTTTTGGGACCATTCACATTTATACAGCGATCAATGCTATAAAATTGCACTGATTACTGTGTAAATGTGACAGGCAGTGAAGGGGTTAACCACTAGGAGGTGGGGAGGGGTTAATATGTTTCCTAGGGAATGATTCTAACTGAAGGGGGAGGGGACGCTCAAGGGGAGGAGACCGATCAGTGTTCCTTCGTTCTGGGAACACAGATCGCTCTCCTCAGAGCTGACAGGCTGTGGATCTGTGTGTTTACACACACAGATCCACGGCCCGGCCCGGTTAACGGGCAATCGCGGGTGCCCGGCGGACATCGCAGCCGCCGGGCACACGCACCGGGTCCCGAGCAGCACGGCGCGCGCGCGCCCCCTAGATGGCCGGGAATCCCAGGACGTCATATGACGTCCACCCAGGATGGGAGATCCCATCCCAGGACGTCATATGACTATAGGCGGGTAGTGAAGTGGTTAAACGCAACTTTTTGGGAAAAGGGACACTTTCATGAATTAAAAAACAAACAAACAGTAAAGCTAACCCTATTTTGTTGTATAATGTGAAAGATGATGTTACGCCGAGTAAATAGATACCAAACATGTTGCGCTTTATAATTGCACGCACTCGTGGAATGGCGACAAACTACGGTACCTAAAAATCTCCATAGGCGACGCTTTAAATTTTTTTTATGGTTACCAGGTTAGAATTACAGAGGAGGTCTAGTACTAGAATTATTGCTTTCGCTCTAACGATCGTGGCGATACCTCACATGTGTGATTTGAACACTGTTTACATATGCGGGCGTGACTTCCGTATGCGTTTTCTTTGCTGCGCGAGCTCGCGAAGATGGGGGCACTTTAAAAACTTTTTTTTTTTCTTTTTTTTTTTTACATTTAAAAATTGTGTTGAAAAAAAAAAACGTTTTGATGACTTTTATTGCTGTCACAAGGAATGTAAACATCCCGTGTGACAGTAATAGGTGGTGACAGGTACTCTTTATGGAAGGATCGGGGGTCTAAAAGACCCCCGATCCCTCCTTTGCACTTCAAAATATTCAGATCGCCATTTTCGGCGATTCTGAATACTGTATATTTTTTTTAAACGGGCGCCATTGGCAGCCGTGTAAACGGGAAGTGACGTCATGACGTCGCTTCCGTGTTTACTATTAGGAGGCTGGAACAAAGCCGCTTACGGCTTTGTTTCAGACTGTCACTAGCCGCCTGAGGCTAGGCGGATTGGTGACCGGACCTCCCGGTGGATTGGGAGGCCTGGAAAGAGCGGCGGGAGGGGGGATGTCCCCACCCGCTCCTCTGGTATAACAGCATTTTAGCCCCATCGGTTGTTATACCTGGAAAGCCGATCGCCGGCTTTAAAAAACAGTACTGGGATGATGCCTGCAGCTGCGGGCATCATCCCGGTATAACCCCCGAAAGCCGAGTACACACATCTGCGTACGCTCGGCGGGAAGGGGATATAGTTCGTCCCTTATTTTTTCATTTCACACCTCTTACCTCTTTGCCTTGAAACGGAAAATCTGTTTTGCTCAGGGGAATTCCTGCTATTCTAGGCAGTGACTTTGCAGCTACTGCTAGGCCCCAGGGATCTGCCTATAGACCCAGGCATCATTGATGTATGCATCCAATCAGCTTGCTTCTAGAAATTAGAGTGGTCTTGTGACATTCTCTGTAATTCTTGAACACTCCCACTCCGTCCATTTCTCTGTTAGTTTCACCCACAAGTATCCAGGTGTGGCTGTACCAGGCACTGTGAGAAGAGAAAAAAAATGTAATGATAGAGGTTAGGCTTTACCACAAAGCAACTGTTACTATAATGCTTTTTTGGGCTTTTAGTACATAAAGCTCTTTAATTCTCTCATTGTCATATATGCAGTGGAGCCATCATAATAGGTTGACAATAGGAAGCAATGCTGTCTTGGCCCTTTCACTGCCACAGCCAATTTTGCATTTTTGGATAATTATTAGAATTCACATCTTGGGCCCGAAGACTGCATATTCTGACTCTGATTGTTGCGAAGCGATTTATCCCTTGTGAGACCTCTATGCCTGGCCCGTATAAGATATAATCACCGAGGACAATCCTCATCAGATAGTTTGAACTCACCAAATACTGATTGCATCCGCAAAGGTGTTTTATTCTGAACATCAGGTTACAGCAGATGACAGGATACAAACAGATGAATAGGTTGTAGTATTTATGCGGTCAAAAGATGATATTGTCTGTAGCTTACAATGCAGAATACATGTGCCCTGCTACATGTGGCTTGTAACTACATCCATGACACAGGAAGTACAAACTCAGGAAGAAGGGTGGAGCATTACATACAAAAGGAAGTGTGTCATCACATAAGGGAAAAAGAACATGGGAAACAAGTGCATTACCACAAAAGGTCACTAGATGGCAGCATGTGAAATAAATATAAAACTTTAATAGAAAATGGTTAAAGCGGAGTTCCACCCTAAAGTGGAACTTCCGCTCATCCGATTCCTCCCCCCCTCCGGTGCCTCAATTGGCATCTTTCAGGGGGGAGGGGGGTGCAGATACCTGTATAATACAGGTATCTGCACCCACTTCCGGGAATAGCTAGCCGCAGCTAGCCGCAACTGCCCGCCCCCCCCCCCCCCGTTGTGTTCTGGGAAAAGCATAGTTCCCACAACACAACGGGACCAGTGTAGACGTGCAGCGCGACTCGCGCATGCGCAGTAGGGAACCCGCAACGCTTCACTTCCTGATTCCCTCACACAAGATGGCGCGGCAGCTGCCGAGAGTCGAGCGGGTGATCGGTGTCGGCTGCCGACATCGCTGGACCCTGGGACAGGTAAGTGTCCATTTATTAAAAGTCAGCAGCTGCAGTATTTGTAGCTGCTGGCTTTTAATATTTTTTGTTTAACCACTTCAGCCCCGGAAGAATTTACCCCCTTCCTGACCAGAGCACTTTTTACAATTTGGCACTGCGTCGCTTTAACTGCTAATTGCGCGGTCATGCAATGCTGTACCCAAACGAAATTTGCGTCCTTTTCTTCCCACAAATAGAGCTTTCTTTTGATGGTATTTGATCACCTCTGCCGTTGTTATTTTTTGTGCTATAAACGGAAAAAGACAGAAAAATTTGAAAAAAAATGATATTTTCTACTTTTTGTTATAGAAAAAATCAAATAAACTCAATTTTAGTCATACATTTAGGCCAAAATGTATTCGGCCACATGTCTTTGGTAAAAAAAATGTCAATAAGTGTATATTTATTGTTTTGCGCAAAAGTTATAGCGCCTACAAACTAGGGTACATTTTCTGGAATTTACACAGCCTTTAATTTATGACTGCCTATGTCATTTCTTGAGGTGCTAAAATGGCAGGGCAGTACAAAACCCCCCAAATGACCCCATTTTGGAAAGTAGACACCCCAAGGAAATTGCTGAGAGGCATGTTGAGCCCATTGAATATTAATTTTTTTGCCCTAAGTGATTGAATAATGACAAAAAAAAAAAAAATTACAAACAGTTGTCACTAAATGATATATTGCTTACACAGGCCATGGGCATATGTGGAATTGCACCCCAAAATACATTCAGCTGCTTCTCCTGAGTACGGGGATACCACATGTGTGGGACTTTTTGTGAGCCTAGCCGCGTACGGGACCCCGAAAACCACCGCCTTCAGGATTTCTAAGGGCGTAAATTTTTGATTTCACTCCTCACTACCTATCACAGTTTCGAAGGCTATAAAATGCCCAGATGGCACAAACCCCCCCCCCCCCAAATGACCCCATTTTGGAAAGTAGACACCCCAAGCTATTTGCTGAGGGGCATGTTGAGTCCATGGAATATTTTATATTTTGACACAAGTTGCGGGAAAGTGACAATTTTTTTTTTGCACAAAGTTGTCACTAAATGATATATTGCTCACACAGGCCATGGAGATATGTGGAATTGCACCCCAAAATACATTTAGCTGCTTCTCCTGAGTACGGGGATACCACATGTGTGGGACTTTTTGGGAGCCTAGCCGCGTACGGGGCTCCGAAAACCAATCACCGCCTTCATTTTGCAGCTCTCATTTGAAAATAAAGACAAGAAAAAAAATTGTTTTTTTCTTTTTTCAAAACTTTGTGACAAAAAGTGAGGTCTGCAAAATACTCACTATACCTCTCAGCAAATAGCTTGGGGTGTCTAACTTCCAAAATGGGGTCATTTGGGGGGGTTTTGTGCCACCTGGGCATTCCATGGCCTCCGAAACTGTGATAGGCAGTGAAGAGTGAAATCAAAAATTTACGCCCTTAGAAAGCCTGAAGGCGGTGCTTGGTTTTCGGGGTCCCGTGCGCGGCTAGGCTCCCAAAAAGTCTCACACATGTGGTATCCCCATACTCAGGAGAAGCAACAGAATGTATTTTGGGGAGTAATTTCACATATGCCCATGGCATGTTTGAGCAATATATCATTTAGTGACAACTTTGTGCAAAAAAAAAAAAAAATTTGTCTTTTTCCCGCAACTTGTGTCACAATATAAAATATTCCATGGACTCGACATGCCTCTCAGCAAATAGCTTGAGGTGTCTACTTTCCAAAATGGGGTCATTTGGGGGGGGTTTGAACTGTCCTGGCATTTTATGCACATCATTTAGAAGCTTATGTCACACATCACCCACTCTTCTAACCACCTGAAGACAAAGCCCTTTCTGACACTTTTTGTTTACATGAAAATTTTTTTTTTTTTTGCAAGAAAATTACTTTGAACCCCCAAACATTATATATATTTTTTTAAAGCAAATGCCCTACAGATTAAAATGGTGGGTGTTTCATTTTTTTTTATTTCATGCAGTATTTGCGCAGCGATTTTTCAAACGCATTTTTTTGGGGAAAAAACACACTTTTTAAAATGTTAATGCACTAAAACACACTATATTGCCCAAATGTTTGATGAAATAAAAAAGATGACCTTAGGCCGAGTGCATGGATACCAAACATGACATGCTTTAAAATTGCGCACAAACGTGCAGTGGCAACAAACTAAATACATTTTTAAAAGCCTTTAAAAGCAGGTTACCACTTTAGATTTACAGAGGAGGTCTACTGCTAAAATTACTGCCCTCGATCTGACCTTCGCGGTGATACCTCACATGCATGGTGCAATTGCTGTTTACATTTGACGCCAGACCAACACTTGCGTTTGCCTTTGCGCGAGAGCAGGGGGGACAGGAAAGGTTTTTTTTTATTTTTAATTTTTTTGCTTTTTTATCTTATTTTTAAACTGTTCCTTTCATTTTTTTTTTTTTTTTTTTATAATTTTTATTGTTATCTCAGGGAATGTAAATATCCCCTATGATAGCAATAGGTAGTGACAGGTACTCTTTTTTGAAAAAATTGGGGTCTATTAGACCCTAGATCTCTCCTCTGCCCTCAAACCATCTGACCACACCAAGATCGGTGTGATAAAATGCCTTCACAATTTGCTAATGGCGCTGTTTACATCCGGCGAAATCTAAGTCATGAAATGCTCGTAGCTTCCGGTTTCTTAGGACATAGAGATGTTTGGAGTCCCTCTGGTCTCTGATCAGCTCTATGGTCAGCTGGCTGAATCACCAGCTGCATTCTCAGGTTCCCTGTTGGGACAGGAGGGCCAGAGAAAAACATGAAAGACGGTGGGGGGGGGCATTCCCTCCCACTGCTTGTAAAAGCAGTCTAAAGGCTAATTAGCCGCTAGGATTGCTTTTACATGAAAGCCGACCGCTGGCTGAAAAGAATGATACCAAGATGATACCTAAACCTGCAGGCATCATTCTGGTATAACCACTCAAAGTCCAGCAACATACCAGTACGTTGCTGGTCCTTGTTGCAGCCTGTGGGCTCAACGAAAAAAAAAAGATTGATCGGTGGGTATGCCCACCATTAGAATACCTCCCTTCATCCACCCACTTCTAATGATGGGCATACATGCACCATTTATACATGCCGAAGCAGGGGGGCATCCTCCCGCAAAAGGTAGGAGCAAATCGATCCTCCGCCCCTGCTGCCCCCATGCTTCGGCATATATCACCTGTAACTTTTGTAACTGTAACCGGTTCCAGGTTCGGGTCTCTCAAAATGCGATGGGATCTTGGGAGACCCTGTGAAAGTGTGCCTAGTCTGTGCAATGCTGTACGCTAACACTCAACTAGTATATGGTAGCGTTCAAAACATTCACCAATGCAAAGACCAGGATTGTCAGGACAGGATGGGCAATAATAGCGGGTGTCACGCCTATATCCGTGCTTGCTGCAGACACGACATCTTTTTTGGGGGGGTTCGTTGGGTAGGGGTACTCGGGAGGACATAAAGAAAATGCCTCTCATGCAGCCGACTGCATTTGGTTGGGGATGTGAATGGGGGAAGTACGGGTGCTGCAGAAGCGGTGGGTTCCCAATTAGGATTGGCGAATGCAGCAGGAAAGGCATTATGGGCATGACGGGCCTGTGTTTATCTTCTTGGTGGCAGCGGGACACTACTTGTGCTTGCCACCTCACCAGCTTGAACTGCACTTATGGGACTCGCCACGTCACCAAGTGTTACTGCAGTGCTGGTTTGACTACGACCGGGGTGTACTAGGCCGCTGGTGCTTGCCAGTTCACCAAAACTCTACCAAAAAAACTGTTAGCGATCGCAGGGATCAGGCCTGACTCTGCGAACGCTGCAGTTATGCGTTTAGTGTTTTGTAAGTGACAGTGATCGATCGATACTGCACTTGGGTGGGCTGGGCTGGGCCGAGGGGCAAAACACAGGTGCTAGCAGGTATCTGGACTGATCCCGCTAACACTGCGTTTTTGGGAACCCTAAACTGCTGGGGACGCTAGTATAGATCTGATCGGATCAGATATTGATCCGTTCAGATACTATACCACTAAGGAAGGCGTATGCTGCGTGCGTGGGTGTTAGCGGTACTGGCGCTAATCTGACACTGCCTGGGGCGACGCATATCACCGCCGGGCGATCAGGGGGCTAAACCTTTATTCGGTAATAAACGGCGGGTGCCCTGACACTATAAAAAATAAACAAACTAACCAGCGTCACCCGTAAAAGTTATACGGTGATCAGTGGTGAAAGGGTTAACTAGGGGGCAATCAAGGGGTTAAAACATTTATTAGATAGTATATGGGGGTCCCTGTCGCTATAAAACGCTTCGTTCGCTGACGGCGAACCTAAATATTTAGCTCCCTAACTAGTGTCACCAGTGACACTAATACAGCGATCAGAAAAATGATCGCTTAGTGACACTGGCGACGGGGGGTGATCAAGGGGGCTAACACTAACTGCCCTACCACACTAACTGTCACAAACTGACACTATGCAGTAATCAGAGAAAAAAACAAAAAACTGCTTGGTGTCAGTGTGACAGGGGGGGTGATTGGGGGGTGATCGGGGGGCGATCGGGGGGGGGGGGGTCGGGGGTGTTTTGTGTGCCTGGCATGTTCTACTGTGTGTGTGTGTTTTCACTCACAGTGCAGTCTTCTCTCCTCGGCGCCGGAACGGAAAATACCGAGCCGAGGAGAGATGACATCATTTCCTTTGCTGCTGTTTAGCATACAGCAGCAAAGGAAGATTCTCATTGGCTGGGAGCGATCGAGAGGGGGGGGGCCACGAACGGATGGTCTCCCCCTCACCTTTCATCGCTCCCAGTCACAAGCCGACCGCCTCGGGCACCGGGGGGGGGGTCCGATAGGACCTCCCGCCCGCGGGAGGCAGATCACGTACGGGTACGTGATTCTGCCTGCCCGTGCCATTCTGCCGACGTATATCGGCGTGAGGCGGTCGGCAAGTGGTTAAAGTGTGACATGTTGGGTATCTATTTACTCTGCGTAACATCCTCTTTCACATTATACAAATATCAAAATTGTCTTGGGTGGCAAGTGGTTAATGACATGTAAGGATTTTAATTGGTACATTCTTTTCATAGAAACTGTTTTTTTTTTGTCAACTTTAGTCTGACAAGTAGGCAAAACTAAAAAAAAAAAAAAAAAAAAAATCAATTTATGACTTTTTATACTATAATTGCATTAAATAACTACAATATGAAACAGAGGCTCACTGCCATTTAGAGGCTGCAGTGCATCCTGAATTTTTTTTTTCGTAAATGAAGCCTTTAGCTTACATGTGATCACTATGTCATTGCTGAAATAGTGGTCATGTGATCAGGAACCATTTGTGGGGACCAGAACTGCCAGGGACAGCTGAGTTTCACAGCTAGCAACCGTGCATAGTGGTCAGGGAGCAGATGGACACCTTTTATTTCTGATGCTTTTTTCTTTCTTTCTTCAGTGACCCTGGCCTGTTTGTATACTGCTGTGATTTCTCTAGCACTGCTGTGGAACTTGTGAAGGTAGGTGGATGGCAGTAAACACATTGGGGAGATTAACTAGAACTGGAGCAGCTGTGCATAGTAACCAATCGGCCTCTAACTTCAGCTTGTTCAAATAAAGTGATTGTAAACGATCCCAACAACCCATTCAGTTTAAAACTGAAATGAAAGTCAAAACATAAAAAAAAATGATAAATACATTTTTTCCCTTTTTTATAAGTGATCACATACCCTCTGTTCTCAGCTGCAAAAGAGCTGGGAGGAGGAGAAGCAGCAGTGCACTGAGCTTCCCAGTAAATGGCTGTGCAGCGGGCGGGGGGGGGGGGGGGGTTCAAAACAAGTCTGATCATTGGAGGAAAGCAGGCTGAGTTCCCATCATAGCTAGAGAACTGACCACAGTGTGCTCTCCTACTTAGTGTGGTCAGTTTTTAATAGGAAAGCAAGGGGACTAGCAGGAACACCAGGGATTTCAAACAAAGGAATCAATACAAATAGAACAGGATACTTTCTTATACAAGTACATGGTACAGCAGGCACATATCAGCAATATGATGTGTTGGGGTAACAAATGCTTTAAGCTTTGACAATAAAACCTGGAAGCTGATTGGTTACTATGCAGAGCTGCACTACATTCTGTGTGCTGCAGTTTTTGTAAATCTCCCCCATTGCTTTACCTGGACATAAATAAACTTTTTAAAATGGTCAGTGGGAAAAATGCCATGGAATTAGGATTTTTATTTGCAAAAAAACGTCACCAAACGACATTATACCTTGGAGCATTAGCTGTACTATCCAGCAGCTTAAAGCTCAAATCCAGCCAAAACTGTTTTTCCATTTTGGCGTGGGGAAGGGCAAGAGCCTCTATCCGGTTTAGTTTGAAATGTGTCCTTATTGGGGAATGGTACTCTATGTTAATTTAACTGCTTGCCGACCGCCGCACACAGAATGCAGAATGGCACAGGCAGGCAAATGGGCGTACAGGTACGTCCCTTTAAATTTGACGCCTTTCTCTGTTCTCCGGCGGCCCGCGATTGCAGTGTGGAGAGGTAGAACAGGGAGATGCCTATGTAAACAAGGCATTTCCCCGTTCTGCCTTGTGTCATGACAGTGATCCACTGCTCCCTGTCATTGGGAGCTGTGATCGCTGTCATGTCCTAGGTAGCCCATCCCCCCACAGTTAGAATCACTCCCTAGGACACACTTAACCCCTTCATCGACCCCTAGTGGTTAATCCCTTCCCTGCCAGCGTCATTTACACAGTAATCAGTGCATTGCAGCCAATCAGCAATCATCTGTCTTTATATGGACATCTGACATTCCCGATACACTTAAGCAGCCAATCAGCAATTAAATTATTTTATATTTTTGCATTAAAACACTCACAGCAGCCAAACAGTTTTCAGTTTGAATTGTGACAATTACAGACACTACTATGTACAGACATGGAGCTCTGTGTGTCTTTTAGAAAACATATTAAAGTGGAGCTCCTGGCCAAATACAAAATGACATCTATGATGTCTGTCTGTCAATAATATTCACATAGCAGTGTTGTTTTTTCTGAGTCTGCCCGGTAACAGTTGTATGATTGATTGATCCTGCCAGGAGATCTGTTATTTTTTCTCTGCTTGTAACTGGCCCAGCTGTCCAGCAGAAATGGCAGTTACATTTTACAAGGTGCCCCACCCCCACCTGCTACAAGGTCAGAGCCGCTGTTTATCAACCAGCAGGGGGCGCTGACTGCAGTAAATTGGAAAAGCACAGCTGTCTGGAGGGTGACAACCATGCTGTACATTGGGTGCTGGGGTCACACTATTAAAGATGGCCTCAGGGAGATCAGAAACTGGCACGATCAACAGGAGTTTATTAATTTGAATCCCTTCAGTATATGGAAACCTTACACAATGACATTTACACGGAAAAAGGGGAATTATTTACTAACAATAAATAGAATTACAGAGATGTCATTGCTGGAGTATTAAAGGCATGACTCACGCAGCTCCACCTTCACCTAAAATATTACTTATAAGTAAACTGGCCCTTTAAAAGTTTCTGTTTGGGGGTAATATTTTGCCCATGCTGTGTCCCGCCCATGCTATGTCCCATGTGTCGCGCCCATGCTGTATCCCGCCCAGGGCACAAGTTCACCATCCAGCTCAGCTACCCGCAGAATGTCCAACTCTATGAGAGGCTGATGGCGGCTGGACGGCGCCCCTAGTGGTATGAATGTTAGGGCAGTATGTGCTCAGGGACAAATGCTTAGAACACAAGCAGTCTGAATGAACTTTAATGACATCCCAGTCTTAGTCCGTAGGGTTTAATATTGAGTTGGCCCACCCTTTGCAGCTATAACAGCTTCAACTCTTTTGGGAAGGCTGTCCACAAGGTTTAGGAGTGTGTCTATGGGAATGTTTGACAATTCTTCCAGAAGTGCATTGGTGAGGTCAGGCACTGATGTTGGATGAGAAGGTCTGGAAAGCAATCTTCGATAAAATTCATCCCAAGGATTTTCTATTGGGTTGAGGTCAGGACTCTGTGCAGGCCAGTCAAGTTCCTCCACCCCAAACTCGCTCATCCATGTCTTTATGGACCTTGCTTTGTGCACTGGTCCAAACCATTTGGTGGAGGGGGGATTATGGTGCGGGGTTGTTTTTCAGGGGTTAGGCTTGGCTCCTTAGTTCCAATGAAGAGAACACTTAAGGCGTCAGCCTACCAAGACATTTTGGACAATATCTTTCTCCCAACTTTGTAGGGAAATCTGTTTGGGGATGACCCCTTCCTGTACCAACATGACTGCGCACATGTGTAATGTCTCCAGTCCCCAACCACACCCGTAACATGTCCACAGATTCTGACCATCTCCTGTGATATTTCCACAGTCTTCTGTAGTATTACATAAAATGAACATTATGTGCAACCCACACATGGGAGTAAGTCACACATGTGCAAGTCATAAGCAAGTCTCAAGTCTTAACCTTCAAGTCACAAGCAAGTCCCAAGTTACTGTGGCGAAAAGCAAGCAAGTCGAGTCCCTGCTAGAAGTCAAGCAAGTCAAGTCATTTATTCTGGTCAAGTCACAAATTAAGTAAAAATACTGATCTACCCCATTTCCACCTTTAAATGAGTTAAAAATCAGTTTTCAGGAAAGATTTTGTTTTATTTTCAACATTAACAAAACTGCTTAGTGCTTTTTTTCTTGGCATATTAAAGAAACACTTTGAATGCCCAAACAGCAGACAAGGAGCAGAACACTCAGCAATTAAATGGCCAACAAGCCTGAAAAAATGTAGTCCTTGCTGAGGGGGAAAATAACTAAGCTCAAAGTTTGAACTTGACACAATGCCAACATCTGGACACTTGAATGGTGATGAGAATAGCCACTTAAAATGCATTGCATTTGCAAAACATTAAATTGGAAAGTACTTTCTCGCTCAGTTGTGAACGATGGGGTTGCATTATCAGCCCACCATGGCTGAACACACGTTCAACAGGTGCGCTTGATGCAGGGACTGACATAACTCTTACCGCCACCCTGAACAGCTCCAATGGCATTTGGCAAATGCTGATTGGCTCAGAGGCGGTGGTGGGCGGAGTGTGTGGGTAATATTTTCGGGGGGGGGGGGGGGGGTGCCAAGTCATTGCAAGTCAAATAGCCCAAGTCAAAGTCAAGTCGAGTCATTTATTTAATTTTGTCAAGCAAGTCGCAAGTCCTCAAACAGGTGACTCAAGTCAAGTCATGTGACTCGAGTCCCCCACCTCTGGTGCAACCCTTTGGTGATGTCAGGGCCACAGTTGAGGCCCCTTATAACTCATAAGCAGGGCTGCCAACCTCCCGCAGAATTTTTTACTGACAAAACATGGAAAATTTACTGGCGGAGCACATTTTTTACTGGCAACCTGAGAAATTACAGAACTCCCATTGAAAACTAACACAGGGAATATTTGAACAGTATAAACATGATATGGAAACACGGACAATACCTATAACAATGTAATTTGCTTGATTTACGCTTAAAAAGTCAACACAGCATGAAGTAATCAGCCCTGATATTTACTGGCATTTGTACAAAAAAAAATCACAGATTTTTACAAACTGTCAGTAAATTTACTGGCGATTGGCAACCCTGCTTATAAGTTGACCACCACTGTTCTAGTGGATTCCCTAGAGGTATATGGCCAACACAAGGCAGTGCCAATAGTCGCTTGGCTGAAAAATCAGAACTCAGCACTGGGTAGGAATGGCCCATCAGGGTCCTTGATGGCAGGACCAAGCTCTGATTTAGACAGAATTGTACTTTAACATGATATATAGACAGTTTTCTCATAGGGTAAGGGGATGATTGTCCTGCCATTATCAAAGCACATAAAATCTGGAAGGTAGACAAAGGCAGATTTGTAAAGTGTAAAGCCTATGTCATAGTGGCGATTCTGTCGCTGAAAAAACGCCATAACCTCGGGGGCTCATTTTCACCTTCACCTATGGCATTCCTGCCTCCCTATCAGTGCCAGTGAAGTGTCTTGCTTGCTAACATGAAATTCTGCATTCAGCCTGTTATGCCCCCTACACACGGTCGGATTTTCTGATGGAAAATGTCCGATCGGAGCGTGTTGTCGGAAATTCCGATCGTGTGTACACAAATCCGACGGACAAAGTGCCACGCATGCTCAGAATAAATAAAGAGATGAAAGCTATTGGCCACTGCCCCGTTTATAGTCCCGACGTACGTGTTTTACGTCACCGCGTTCAGAACGATCGGATTTTCCGATAACTTTGTGTGACCGTGTGTATGCAAGACAAGTTTGAGCCAACATCCGTCGGAAAAAATCCTAGGATTTTGTTGTCGGAATGTCCGAACAAAGTCCGACCGTGTGTACGGGGCATTAGAGTGTAACTTTGGCTAAGGGAAAGCAGTAGCTACATTTTGGTAATGCTGATGCCAGCTCTGGCATAATCACCAGTATGGCATGGCTCTAAATCTGCTCTAAATGGATTTCCACTTTGTCTAAAGGCTTGAGTCACCTGCCATTAGGGTGCCCACGTGTCCTGGATTATCCGGGACAATCCCGCAATTAGAAGCTCTGTCCCGGGTCCCGGGCACCTTCATTCCGGGACAATACAGTGTGCCGGAATGAAGTTGACAGAGCGAGCAAACCCCGCCATAGCGCTGGTGCTCGCTCCAACTCCAGCTCCACCTGAGACTCTGGCCATTGGTTGCTAAAGCCGCCTGGCGGCTAGCAACCAGTGACCCCACAGCCGCGACTCACTCTGCCCATCATGCAAAGCGAAGGAGAAGTTAACATTCTCCTCCTCCGCGCCGAACGCTCCCCACCATGCCGGACGAGGCAATCAGTGGGGGCAGCCTCAAAGACACCAATCCACCAGCACTGCAGTCTGGGTTAGGATTTCCGTGGACACTGGACAGTGATCAAGAAATAGGTAAAAAGCGCCCCCCCAGCACATTCCCGACCCCCACCTTTCTACTAGCACAAATGGAAGGGGAGGGGGTCAGTACTGTGGGGGGGTCTGTATGTAGTGGGGGGTCCATACTGAGGAAGGGGGGGTCTGTACTTAGTGGCGGGGCTGTACTGAGGGAGGGGGTCTATTCTTACGCTGGGGGTCTAAACTGATGGGGGAGGGGTCTGTATTTAGTAGGGGGGTCTATACTGAGGGGGTCCATACTGAGGGAGGGGATCTATACTTAGTGGAGGGGGGGTCCGTACTGAGGGAGGGGGATCTATACTTAGTGGAGGGGGGGTCCGTACTGAGGGAGGGGGATCTATACTTAGTGGGACCCCCACACCCCCACACTCTGTACATTACACACCTGACCCCCACACTCTATACATTACACACCTGACTCCCACACTCTATACATTACACACCTGACCCCCACACTCTATACATTACACACATGACCCCCACACTCTATACATTACACACCTGACCACCACACTCTATACATTACACACATGACCCCCACACTCTATACATTACACACCTGACTCCCACACTCTGTACATTACACACCTGACCCCCACACTCTATACATTACACACCTGACCCCCACACTCTGTACATTACACACCTGACCCCCACACTCTATACATTACACACCTGACTCCCACACTCTGTACATTACACACCCGACCCCCACACTCTATACATTACACACCTGACCCCCACACTCTATAGATTACACATCTGACCCCCACACTCTGTACATTACACACCTGACCTCCACACTCTGTACATTACACATCTGACCCCCACACTCTGTACATTACACACCTGACCCCCACACTCTGTACATTACACACCTGACCCCCACACTCTATACATTACACACCTAACCCCCACATTCTGTACATTACACACCTGACCCCCACACTCTATACATTACACACCTGACCCTCACACTCTATACATTACACACCTCACCCCCACACTCTGTACATTACACACCTGACCCCCACACTCTGTACATTACACACCGGACCCCCACACTCTGTACATTACACATCTGACCCCCACATGTACATTACACTACTGACCCCCACACTCTGTACATTACACATCTGACCCCCACATGTACATTACACTACTGACCCCCACACTCTGTACATTACACACCTTACCCCCATACTCTGTACATTACACATCTGACCCTACACTATGCATGTTACCCAACCCAGGCCCCTGGCCCTGCACTAGTTATATTACATATCTCTGACTCCTGCTCTCTATTCATAGGCTCAAGTTTTAGGTCCCTCCCACAGCACAGTACATACAGTTGCAATAAAAAGTATGTGAACCCTTTTGGAATGATATGGATTTCTGCACAAATTGGTCATAAAATGTGATCTGATCTTCATCTAAGTCACAACAATAGACAGTCACAGTCTGCTTAAACTAATAACACACAAAGAATTAAATGTTACCATGTTTTTATTGAACACACCATGTAAACATTCACAGTGCAGGTGGAAAAAGTATGTGAACCCTTGGATTTAATAACTGGTGGAACCCCCTTTGGCAGCAATAACTTCAACCAAACGTTTCCTGTAGTTGCAGATCAGACGTGCACAATGGTCAGGAGTAATTCTTGACCATTCCTCTTTACAGAACTGTTTCAGTTCAGCAATATTCTTGGGATGTCTGGTGTGAATTGCTTTCTTGAGGTCATGCCACAGCATCTCAATTGGGTTGAGGTCAGGACTCTAAATGGGCCACTCCAGAAGGCGTATTTCCTTCTGTTTAAGCCATTCTGTTGTTGATTTACTTCTATGCTTTGGGTCGTTGTCCTGTTCAGCTGGTGGACAGATGGCCTTAAGTTCTCCTGCAAAATGTCTTGATAAACTTGGGAATTCATTTTTACTTTGATGATAGCAATCCATCCAGGCCCTGACACAGCAAAGTAGCCCCAAACCATGATGCCCCCACCACCATACTTCACAGTTGGGATGAGGTTTTGATGTTGGTGTGCTGTGCCTCTTTTTCTCCACACATAGTATTGTGTGTTTCTTCCAAACAACTCAACTTTGGTTTAATTTGTCCACAGAATATTTTGCCAGTACTGCTGTGGAACATCCAGGTGCTCTTGTGCAAACTGTAAACGTGCAGCAATGTTTTTTTTGGACAGCAGTGGCTTCCTCTGTGGTATCCTCCCATGAAATCCATTCTTGTTTAGTGTTTTACGTATCGTAGATTCGCTAACAAGGATGTTAGCATATGCCAGAGACTTTTGTAAGTCTTTAGCTGACATTCTAAGATTCTTCTTCACCTCATTGAGCAGTCTGCGCTGTGCTCTTGCAGTCATCTTTACAGGACGCCCACTCCTAGGGAGAGTAGCAGCAGTGCTGAACTTTCTCCATTTATAGACAATTTGTCTTACCATGGACTGATGAACAGCAAGGCTTTTGGAGATACTTTTATAACCCTTTCCAGCTTTATGCAAGTCAACAATTCTTAATCGTAGGTCTTCTGAGAGCTCTTTTGTGCGAGGCATCATTCACATCAGGCAATGCTTCTTGTGAAAAGCAAACCCAGAACTGGTGTGTGTTTTTTATAGGGCAGGGCAGCTGTAACCAACACCTCCAATCTCATCTCATTGATTGGACTCCAGTTGGCTGACACCTCACTCTAATTAGCTCTTGGAGATCTCATTAGTCTAGGGGTTCACATACCTTTTCCACCTGCACTGTGAATGTTTACATGGTGTGTTCAATAAAAACATAGTAACATTTAATTATTTGTGTGTTATTGGTTTAAGCAGACTGTGATTGTCTATTGTTGTGACTTAGATGAGGATCAGATCACATTTTATGACCAATTTGTGCAGAAATCCATATCATTCCAAAAGGGTTCACATACTTTTTATTGCAACTGTATGCTGCTATTAGCTCCACCCAATACTCCGTTTCCCAGTTCCGGGGTCTGGTGGTACTGCCTCTGCCCGGCCTGCACACCTCCCTACTGATGGAGGAAACCAATCAGGTGAAGAGCTCAGTACAGCAAACCTGCATTCACCCTGATTGTCAGCGCCCCGCCAAGCACATTACAGCACTGCTGCACATTATTGCCCTGTACACACGATCGCACATTCCGACAACAAAATCCATCAGATTTTTTTGGACGGATGTTGGCTCAAACTTGTCTTGCATTCCACACGGTCACACAAAGTTGGTCAGAAATTCCGAACGTCAAGAACGCGGTGACGTACAACACGTACGACGAGCCGAGAAAAATGAAGTTCAAAAGCCAGTGCGGCTCTTCGGCTTGATTCTGAGCATACGTGGCACTTTGTGCGTCGGAATTGTCCACACACGATCGGAATTTACGCGAACGGATTTTGTTGTCGGAAGATTTTAGATCCAGCTCTTAAACTTTGTGTGTCGGAAATTCCGATTGAAAAAGTCCGATGGAGCCTACACACGGTCGGAATTTTCCGACAACAAGCCCCGATCGCACATTTCCCGTCGGAAAGTCCGATTGTCTGTACAGGGCATAACACAATTCAATTTCCAGAGTGTGTTGGGGTGACACTACAATGAATGGCATCGCACCAACAAATGTAACCTGACATTGCGGGAGTGTGCATTGCAGTACACATCAGTGACAAGGTGCTTGGGGGGGGGCGCCATTCTGAATGGCACCAACGCACATCACATGCATGGTCATACGTGGCGGCAGAGGCGAGCCAGGGGGGTGGGCCGGAGGGGCGGTCGCCTTGGGAGTTTTATCAGGAAGGGGGACAGTAAAAGAGTGAGGCCTTTGACCTCTGCTGCTTAGGTAGTTCACAAGGGAGAGCGCACGTCCGCCTTTTCTTCATGGGGGGGCTACAGGACCTCAGCACTGCACTGGAGTGGTATCATAGTGGGAATGTCTGTCCACCCTGACAGAGACAGGAAGTGAGGGGTCTCTCCTCTGAGGGGACACTGATAACTCTTCTCCACTCTATCCAAAACTAAACCTTTCAGCTGAAAACACCTTACCAGGGGCGGCCCGTCCATTAGGGCACACGGGCGCCGCCCCCTCTCTCCAGTCACCCCTCTCTGTGAATAATAGATAGATTCATGCATTGCATGAATCTATCCATGGCCGCCGCCGCCACCACCTATTCAAGCGTCCGGCCTTTTTTCGGACGGCGGGCGCCTGAGTTACAGCGGCGGGGATGTATTTTTGAAGCACCTGGTTATAGCCATAGGCTCTAACAGGCTTCAAAAAAAGGTGAACGCGAAGCGCAAAGCATTGCGCCTGGAGTCCACCCAGGTGTGTTAGCAAAGCGAATGGAAATTCGCTTTCCTAACACTGAACCGCCTCTCCGCCAATCAGGAAGCGCGGGTCTGTTACCCGTCACCTGATTGGCTGAAAGGACAGGTGCTGCTAATGGATGCCTATCAGGGGGAGACGCATGGAGGACACAGCCTGCCGCTGTCTGACCTGCTGTAAGGTCCCACAGCTCGCTGCCATCACCCGCTGCCTGACCTGCCACCGAAGATCACAGTGGCGGCATTTGATGGGCACAGTGATGGCATTTGATGGGGCACAGTGGCAGCATTTGATTGGATACAGTGGCTGCATTTGATGGGATACAGTGGCTGCATTTGATGGGATACAGTGGCTGCATTTGATGGGATACAGTGGCTGCATTTGATGGGATACAGTGGCTGCATTTGATGGGCACAGTGACGGCATTTGATGGGCACAGTGACGACATTTGATGAGCACAGTGGCGGCATTTGATGGGCACAGTGGCGGCATTTGATGGGCACAGTGGCGGCATTTGATGGGGCACAGTGGTGGTCTTGATGGGCACAGTGGCAGCATTTGATGGGCACAGTGGTGGTCTTGATGGGCACAGTAATGTCATTTGATGAGCACAGAAGCGGCATTTGATGGGCTATTTTTCAGTATGTTTGCTCCCCCCAAAAAATTTCGAGCACCCGCTGCTGATGCACCTTAGGCTGGACATACATGATCAAATTTCGAAAGAATTTTCTTTTGAAATCAAAAAATTTGTGTGTTTTGTGATGATGCCGCCATTGATTTAGAAAATCGGCCAACCAAGCCTTTAATTTCATCTCATGTTGCCACAGAAAAGAATTTTCGTGGCCGGGAATCTTCTTTTCTTTCCGGGAATTTTCTTTTCTTGCACAGCGCATTTCTTTTTCCATTACATTTCTCGCACGACTCTCCCATCATTGATTAGAAAATCGTTCGCTTTTTTAAAAAAAATTCCAACATGTCCGATCACTCAAATTTGATTGCCGCGGGAAAATCGTCTGTTGCTGCAGCCCCACTAATGGTGCGAAATACGAACGAAAATTCTTAAAGATTTTCAAAAGAAAATTATTTTGGAATGTGACCCGTGTATGGCCTGCCTTACACTGATAACTGTCCTTCCAGCACTCTCCTCACACTGTACTGACCTGCCTGGAATCTCCTTCCCTTCATATAGGACCTGGAACTAGGCACAATGACACCTCAGCCCACCTCAGGAGGGAGCTGTCAATCATCTGTATCTCCCCGCCCACTCACCTCAGGAGAGAGCTGTCAATCATCTGTGTCTCCCCGCCCACTCACCTCAGGAGAGAGCTGTCAATCATCTGTGTCTCCCCGCCCACTCACCTCAGGAGAGAGCTGCCAATCATCTGTGTCTCCCCGCCCACTCACCTCAGGAGAGAGCTGCCAATCATCTGTATCTCCCGCCCATTACCCCGTCCCTTCGATCAGAGCGCTCACTCTTCTGCGCCTACTCGCCTAAGAAGAGAACTGTCAATCATCTGTGTCTCCCCGCCCATTACCCCTCCCCTTCGATCAGAGCGCTCACTCTTCTGCGCCTACTCGCCTAAGGAGAGAACTGTCAATCATCTGTGTCTCCCCCGCCCACTCACCGCAGGAGGCAGCTGTCAATCATATTTGTCGCTCCGCCCACTACCCCTCCCCTTCGCTGAGAGCGCTCAATCATCCGAGTCTCTCCGCTCACTCCCCTCCCCTCAGCGTGGCGCTATCAATCATCTTTTCCTCCCCGCCCACTATCCCTCCCCCTCCGTTGAGAGCGGTCAATCATGTGCGTCTCTTCGCCTCTCAGCTACGCGCTGTCAATCATCTTTGTCACCCCGCCCTTTACTCTCTCCCCTAAGCTGAGCGCTTCAATCAGCTTTTCCCCCCTGGTAGTCCCCGCCCCCTCAGCCCCGCCCCCCGGCCTCCTCCTCTTCCTGTACACAGTCTCATGTCCTCATGTACGGTGGGAGCTGCTGGGAGAAGTGGATGAGTGCAGGTCAGATGTATTCTGTGTTATGTTCTCCCCCCTCCTCCATCTCTACTGATTGATAGATCTCCATCCTGTACAATACAGGAGAGACCCTCATTCATTGGTAGGCAGCCTGTCTGCTCAGTGAGGACATCACATTATATGGGACTTCTCTCTGATCACAGGGGTCCTGGTCAGAGGGAGGTGTGGGTGATGTCAAGGTGTACCCATACCATACATGGCTCCAGGTATAGTCTTCTGCAGTTGGCTGAGCAGAATATTCATGTTATTGTCACCTAATGTGACTGTTCTAGTGGTGGGTGACATCACTGGATTACCAAAAGTATTGGGACACCTGCCTTTACACGCACATGAACCTTAATGGCATCCCAGTCTTAGTCCGTAGGGTTCCATATTGAGTTAGCCCACCCTTTGCAGCTATAACGGCTTCAACTCCTCTGGGAAGACTGTCCACAAGGTTTAGGAGTGTGTCTATGGGAATGTTTGACCATTCTTCTAGAAGCGCATTTGTGAGGTCAGGCACTGATGTTGGATGAGAAGGCTTGGCTCGCAGTGTCCGCTCTAATTCATCCCAAAGATGTTCCATGGGGTTGAGGTCAGGGCTCTGTGCAGGCCAGTCAAGTTCCTTCACCCCAAACTCCCTCATCCTTATCTTTATGGACCTTGCTTTGTGCACTGGTGCGCAGTCATGTTGGAACAGGAAGGAGCCATCCCCAAACTGTTCCCACAAAGTTGGGAGCATGAAATTGTCCAAAATGTCTTGGTATGCTGATATCTTAAGAGTTCCCTTCACTGGAACTAAGGGGCCGATCCCAAACCCTGAAAAACAACCCCACACCATTATTCCCTCCTCCACCAAATGATTTGGACCAGTGCACAAAGCAAGGTCCATAAAGACATGGATGAGCAAGTTTGGGGCGGAGGAACTTGACTGGCCTGCACAGAGTCCTGACCTCAACCCGATAGAACATCTTTGGGATGAATTAGAGCGGAGACTGCGAGACAGGCCTTCTCGTCCAACATCAGTGCCTGACCTCACAAATGCGCTTCTAGAAGAATGGTCAAACCTTCCCATAGACACACTCCTAAACCTTGTGGACAGCCTTCCCAGGAGAGATGAAGCTGTTATAGCTCCAAAGGGTGGGCCAACTCAATATTGAACCCTAATGACTAAGACTGGGATGCCATTAAACTTTATGTGCGTGTAAAGGCAGGCGTCCCAATACTTTTGTTAATATAGTGTATTTGATATAGAGGACCTCAACTTTGGCCACTTATGTCTCTTTATTCAGTGGATGAAATGCTACAGAAAGCAGTCAAAGGCTATGGGCATGTGACAAGAGACTGGAAACTTGACAGAACTTTTTGAAGGCTGGGACCTCGTTTTAGGAGACAGTTATAGACTGGAGACTAAGGATGAGCTCCGGCGTGTTCACACAGCCCACGTGCAGAGCCCGCCAGGAAGTCGGCCGGCGCTGCGCTAATCACAGGCGGTGAGACATTTCCCGATCTCTGTAGCCATGCATCGGGTAAATGTCTCACTGCCTGTGATTAGCGCAGCACAGTGCCGACTTCCTGGCGGGCTCTGCACGTGGGCTGTGTGAACATACCGGAGCTCATCCTTACTGGAGACGCATACCAGGAGACCTTCATAGACTGGAGAGACATAACAGGAGACCTTCATAGACTGGAGAGACATAACAGGAGACCTTCATAGACTGGAGAGACATAACGGGAGACATTCATAGACTGGAGAGACATAACAGGAGACGTTCATAGACTGGAGAGACATAACAGGAGACATTCATAGACTGGAGAGACATAACAGGAGACGTTCATAGACTGGAGAGACATAACAGGAGACGTTCATAGACTGGAGAGACATAACAGGAGACGTTCATAGACTGGAGAGACATAACAGGAGACGTTCATAGACTGGAGAGACATAACAGGAGACGTTCATAGACTGGAGAGACATAACAGGAGACGTTCATAGACTGGAGAGACATAACAGGAGACGTTCATAGACTGGAGAGACATAACAGGAGACCTTCTTAGACTGGAGAGACATAACAGGAGACTGCTCAGGAGATACTCATAGACTACGATCACCCAACATGAGACTGCTCAGGAGAAGGTCATAGACCGAAAAGACATACCATGAGATAGTGACAGCCTGGAAAGACACAACATGAGACTGCTCAGGAGACAGTCATAGACTGGAGACACCTAACATGAGACTGCTCAGGAGAAGGTCATAGACTGGAGACACCTAACATGAGACTGCTCAGGAGAAGGTCATAGACTGAAGAAAGGTTTTTGTGTTTGTTGTCAAAGTAACCATCATTGGGAATTGTATTGGTCTTGATTATGCACTGATCTTGTCTTCCAATAGCTCCTTTATTTACATGCTCACCTTGGTCAAGCATGGAGGTTCCAGGCTCTTCCATGTCCTGCTGAGACGTACTTTCACAGTTAATCGGTTTATTCTCCATTGGCCATGTACTTTCTCTGCTGCTGATTGGATCTTCTCTAGAGGGTTCACTATTTCCGAGACATCAATGGCATCTAGTCCTGGTACGGAGGAGAAGAGGCCTCAGTTTGGGAATCGCCTCCTGAAGGATCCAAGTCAGGTCTTCCAGCACAATGCATGGTGAGAAGTGGGATATAGGGGGTGTAATATAAAGTCTATAAGATAAATGAAGGAGGTTTCTTAAAGCTGAACTGTTAAATTTGGAAAACTGACGGCTTATTTTATATGTATATTCAGGGACAATGTACAGTGGTCTGAGGAGCAGGAAGCTGCAGCTAGAAAGAAGGTTCTTGAAAACAGTTGTCAACCGGTATCAGTAGAGCAGCAAGGTAAGTGGCAGTGACATGGTGGCTTCTGAGACAGCAGAACTAGAGTAGGAAACTTCTAAAGCTGGCGATAGATGAAAAAAAAATGTCCCCCCGATGTAGATCCCACATCAATCATGACGCCAGCCGCACCACCGGACAAAAAAAAAAAAAAAACCTCTGGCCCGACCCCTTGTGGACGTCACCACCCAACATGCTCCTGGCCGATGACATCACAAGGGGGGGGCGGCCACCCTGTGACATCACCGAGTGACTCCTCCCTTGGCTGTTTAAGAACTGTCAGAGCAGGCAGTCAGTGGGAACCCTTGTCGGGGCCGGAGGTGTTTTTTGTTTTATTTTTTTTTCTGGTGCGGCGGGCGGCGTGATTGATATGGGATCTACTTCGGGGGGGGGGGGGGGGACATTTTTTAAAACCTTCTTAATAAATGAATTGTCAAACTGTGTCTTTTTATTTCTTTTGACACTTTTTTTTACTGAATGAGTAGGGGTACAATGTACCCCTTCTCATTCACATGGGGGGGGCAGGATTTGGGGGCCCCCTAAAATTTTTAATATAGGAATTGTCAAAAACTGTGTGTGTGGTTTTTTTTTTTTGGGTTTTTTTTTTGGTTTTTTTTTTTGGGTGAATGAGTTGGGGTACAGTGTTGGTGTCCAGACTTTTACATGTTGCATATTTCTGAATGGAGAAAATACACACAGGATACCAGTGTAGTGTTATGAACAGGGCCCATAGAGAACAATTGTTTTCTTTGTGCCCTTGTAGAGACAGGTGCAGAAAAACACAAGTCTCTGCACATGGTGTGAACGAGACCTAAAGGTCTAGCCTGACAGCACCCTCTTGTCTCTCCTGGGCCTTGCCATTGACCAGTGGGCTCAGGCGGTAAATAAAATGAAGGTCAATGTATAGTTTTGCCATTGTGTCATTTTTCTCTCTTCCCACAGAAGAGTATGAAAACAAAGCTAGCAACTTCTGGGATGGCTTTTACACCATCCATGAAAACCGATTCTTCAAAGACAGACAGTGGCTGTTCACAGAGTTCCCTGAGCTGTCCCCCAGTGGTAGGAGTCCCCTAGATTCTGCTGAATGTCAAAGAAAGGACCCTGAGCAAGAAAGATTGGATGTAGACAGTGACTACCCAGGATCCTCTGCTTCTTATCGTATCTTGGAGGTAAAGTGTAGAAACTTATGGACTGCCTCTTGCAGATGACTTGGGTTTTTTTTGTGTTAGGAAAAGTGGACAGTACTCTGGCAATATCCAATGAAAATTTTTATTTCCCGCACACACAATTTATATTTGTTGATTTTATGTCATTGAAATAAAGGTAAAGTTTTGGACTTTTGCCAGAATTTTGACCACTTTTGCTCCAGTTACCTTCTCATTCATAAGGATAACAAGCCTTCTGGTTTTTGGTGAGCTGTTTCTTGTTCTATGGACGTTCCTGTACAATGTAGCAACTGAACTACAGACAAAGCTCTAAATCCATAGATGAAATGCCTCAAAATAAAGCTTTTTTTTTTTTTACTGTTCAAAGAATTTGAACTGCTGCCCATTCGTTCTTGAGATTTACAAAGCTTTGACACATAGCCCAGCATGGCAAATAACACCACTTTCCATTTTGCAGTAAGGAATACAGTGGTGTCCACTCTCCAGCCTGCTGATTGAACAGTGCAGGAGCAGCAGCAGACTGATGAAACCATCCCCCTGCTCCCTCGCCTCTCTCTCTCCGCCTGTCCGCTAGTTTCTTATCAGGACATTTGCATGCAGTACATACATATAATGATATATTAGAGAGGAACTGCACTCTGCTCACATAATTTGTAATAAAAAAAATCTTTCCCATTCTGAAGCTTCCCTCCAACCACTTAGCATATTATTTTATATATACTGTGATTCTGTACTTGCCAAAAATTCTGCAGAAATCTCTCTCCACTGAGTCTGGCTGCAGCCATTTTAACTGTGGGCAGCTGAAGCTGCTGCCTGTTCACTTCATGGATTTACACAGAGGCACACCTCCAGCTTTGCAGCTCTCATTGGCCCTCTTATGACTCACCCCCCCTCTCCCTTCCTGGCAAACTCTCACAAGAGTTAGAAAGAGAGCTGTACATGATGTCATAAGCCTAGGCTTTTTACCAGACAAGAAACAGGAAGTGGGCCTTATAAGGTATTTACTGGCAGAAAAAAAATGTTTTACTATCCAAAGTTAAAACAACAAGGGCAGCACAGTGGTGTAGTGGGTAGCATTCTCGCCTAGCAGTAAAAAGAGTCGCTGGTTCGATTCCCAACCACGACACTACTTACCTGGAGTTTGCATGTTTTCCCTGTGCCTGCGTGGATTTCCTCCGGGTACTCCAGTTTCCTCCCACACTCCAGAGACATGCTGGTAGGTTAATTGGCTTCTGTTCAAAATTGGCCCTAGTATATGAATGTGAGTTGGGGACCTTGGATTGTGGGCTCCTTGAGGGTAGGGACCGATGTGGGTGTACGATGTATGTGTGGAGTGCTGCGTGAATTGGCGGCGCTATATGGGTACCTTAAATAAATAGGGATGATTGTAGACACGCACACTCACTCAGGTTGAACTGGATGGACTGGTGTCTTTATTCAACCTTACCAACTATGTAGAAGATTTAATAGATGGAAAGTTGAAAAAATGACTGGAGTTCCTCTTTAATAAATAGAGAACTGCATGAATTCATGTCTTTTACATCTGCCTGTTATTCAGCTTTAATGTTTTTGGGCGCTTTGGCATTAACCACTTACCATGTCCTTGTTGGTTCCAAAGACTGCAGTCCAATGGTGCAATACAGTGTCTTAGTAGTTGGCATTCCTGCCTTGCAGGCCTAGAGTCCTTGGTTCAAATTGCAACCTGGACACTATCTGCATGGAGTTTGCATGTTCTCCTGCTTGCGTTTGGTTTTCTCCAGGTACGCTGGCTTCCTCCTGCACTCCAAAGACCTGCTGCTAAGTAAATTGTTTCTTGTCTAAATTGCCCTTGGTATGTTTGCATGTGAGAGGGGGACTTTAGACCAGTGTTTCTCAGCTCCAGTCCTCAAGGCGCCCCAACGGGTCATGTTTTTTCAGGCTTTCCCTCAGATGAAACAGCTGTGCTAATTTTATTACTAAGGCAGTGAAACTGATCAAATCACCTGTGCAAAATAATGGAAAGCCTGAAAACATGACCTGCTGGGGCGCCTTGAGGACTGGAGTTCAGAAACGCTGCTTTAGATTGTAATCTCTTGCGGGCATTTATTGATATGAATGTACAATATGCAAAGCACTGCATAAAATATTGGTACTACATAAATACCTGTAATAGATTCATAAATATGCTATATGTGACTTGCAGCACTCTCCAGCTTTAATGTCCACCAACCAGGCAAGTTCTTCGGGGATACCATCATTAGGGAGAGATACCTGGAGGCTGCCATTACTGAGCTCTCTTCTGACATGCTGACACTATTGCTTCAATATTTCAAAAAGTTGCAAACCCAAAAGAGGCATATAGATAGGGACTGCTGATGCAACTTCTTGCTCAGTGATCCAGACAGTACTAAAGACATTGGTCTAAATAACAGCCAGTCAGTTAGCATTTTCAAAAGGATGTCAAGAATGAATGGCACCCCCTTTACTGCACTCAAGATGGGTTTACTTTAATGCTTGTCCTTTGTAGTCAAGTGATCTTTTAAACCTGTAGTAAGCATTATCCATTTTACAAACCACCTACACAGCTAAGTTGCAATGTCCTTCACTGTCAGACATATATAATATGAATTGTTCATGCAACACAGATCACCTGATTACTCAGTCTCCGTTCTTGTTGATTGCACTGGCTCAGGTACTGACGTGATCATCTGATCAGTTTGGTGTAACGAAATGTTCTTTGCGGATCAAGGTGTCCTTTTCCCTCAGCCTTCCTATCTCTCTATGATATGTAACCCGCTCTTTTTTTTCTTTTTCAATCATAGGTGGGATGTGGTGTCGGGAACACTGTCTTCCCAATATTGCAGACAAATAAGTAAGTAAATTGTATGTAGCATTCATTTAAATATTTTGTGGCCAGACATCATTAAAGCCTAGATGCCCAAGCCGATTTTAGCAGATTTAATATTTGTGACGAATTCTGCCTACCTAAATAATTGTACAGTTTATTTTAAACACTTCCCTCGGGTTGACGTCATATGTCGTCGTTGACTTGAAATGGAGATATCTGGATGATGCCTGCAGCTACAGCCATCAACCAGATATCTGTTTTTTTCCAGCAGGCGATTCCCTGCAATGTAAAAGCCATTATAGCGGCTGTTTAGCCACTTGATTGCTTTTACAGGCAGCGAGAGGGGACGTCCCACCCCCCCCCCCTTCCGCTGCCCTCCGGTGCTTCTCTGGGCTCGCCTGTGCGATTGGGGAGTCGGAGAATGAATCCGCCGGTGGTGATGGTTTGCCATAGAGCTGGCCGGGGACTAGATGGTCCCCGGCCAGCTCTTTGACCCTCGGAGGCCAGAAGCGACGTCATGACAGGTTCTGGCAGATATACATACTGCTGTCTTTTTTTTTTTTTAGCTGGAAAGCCTGAGATATATATATATATATATATATATATATATATATATATATATATATATATATATATATATACACCCCATATCTCTCCATAAAGAGAACCTGTCATCTCCTATTCCAAGTGATGTTTACATTCCTTGTAATAGGAATAAACGTGATCATAAATAAATAAATTAAAGGGTAAGCATGAAAAAAAAAACCTGAAAGTGCCCCCATCCCCTCGTGCTCGCACGCAAAAGCGAACGCATACGTAGGTCACGCCCGCATATGTAAACTGCGTTCAAACCACACATGTGAGGTATTGCCACAAACATTAGATCGAGACTAATAATTCTAGCCCAAGACCTCCTCTGTAACTGGTAACCTGTAAACATTTTTAAAGCGTAGCCTATGGAGATTTTTAAGTACCAAAGTTTGGAGCCATTTCACGAGTGTGCGCAATTTTAAAGTGTGACATGTTGGGTATCTATTTACTCGGCGTAACATCCTCTTTTTTACATTATACAAAAAAATTGTGGTACATTTTTTTTTTTTTTTTTACAATAACCGTGCTTTATAAAAAAGAAAAAAACACATTTAAAAGATTGCTGCGCAATTACGGTGTGACATAAAAAATTGCAACAACCACCATTTTATTCCCTAGGATCTCTGCTAAAATATATAGTAATTTTCTAGCAAACAAATGATGATTTTTGAATGTAGGAGAGAAATACCAGAATTGGCTTGGGTGGCAAGTGGTTAATGACATGTAAGGATTTTAATTGGTACATTCTTTTCATAGAAACTGTCTTCTTTTTTTTTTTGTCAACTTTAGTCTGACAAGTAGGCAAAACTAAAAAAAAAAAAAATCAATTTATGACTTTTTATACTATAATTGCATTAAATAATTACAATATGAAACAGAGGCACACTGCCATTTAGAGGCTGCAGTGCATCCTGATTTTTTTTTTTTTTTTTTGTGAATGAAGCTTTTAGCTTACATGTGATCACTATGTCATTGCTGAAATAGTGGTCATGTGATCAGGAACCATTTGTGGGGACCAGAACTGCCAGGGACAGCTGAGTTTCACAGCTAGTGGTCAGGGAGCAGATGGACACCTTTTATTTCTGATGATTTTTTTCTTTCTTTCTTCAGTGACCCTGGCCTGTTTGTATACTGCTGTGATTTCTCTAGCACTGCTGTGGAACTTGTGAAGGTAGGTGGATGGCAGTAAACACATTGGGGAGATTAACTAGAACTGGAGCAGCTGTGCATAGTAACCAATCGGCCTCTAACTTCAGCTTGTTCAAATAAAGTGATTGTAAACGATCACAACAACCCATTTAGTTTAAAACTGAAATGAAAGACAAAATATTTGTGTATAGATGTTTTTTCCCTTTCTTATAAGTGATCACATACCCTCTGTTCTCAGCTGCATAAGAGCTGGGAGAAGGAGAAGCAGCGGTACACTGAGCTTCCTAGTAAATGGCTGTGCAGCGGGGGGGGGGGGGTGTAAGAACAAGTCTGATCATTGGAGGAGAGGAGAGCAGGCTGAGTTCCCAGTATAGCTAGAGAACTGACCACAGTGTGCTCTCCTACTTGGCATGGTCAGTTTTTAATAGGAAAGCAAGGGGACTAGCAGGAACACCAGGGATTTCAAACAAAGGAAGCAATACAAAGAGAACAGGATACTTTCTCATACAAGTACATGGTAAGGCAGGCACATATCAGGAATATGATATGTTGGGGTAACAAATGCTTTAAGCTTTGACAATAAAACCTGGAAGCTGATTGGTTACTATGCAGAGCTGCACTACATTCTGTGTGCTGCAGTTTTTGTAAATCTCCCCCATTGTTTTTCCTGGACATAAATACAATTTTTAAAATGGTCAGTGGGAAAAATGCCATGGAATTAGAATTTTTATTTGCAAAAAAACTTCACAAAACGACTTTATACCTTGGAGCATTAGCTGTACTATCCAGCAGCTTAAAGCTCAAATCTAGCCAAAACTGTTTTTCCATTTTGGTGTGGGGAAGGGCAAGAGCCTCTATCCGGTTTATTTTGAAATGTGTCCTTATTGGGGAATGGTACTGTATGTTTAACTGCTTGCCGACCGCCGCACACAGAATGTAGAATGGCACAGGCAGGCAAATGGGCGTACAGGTACCTCCCTTTAAATTTGCTGCCTCTTGGGCGCGCGCCGCGGGAGCGTGGCCCCGGGTCCCGGGACCTCGATGCTCTCCGGCGGCCCGCGATTGCCGTGTGGAGAGGTAGAACAGGGAGATGCCTATGTAAACAAGGCATTTCCCTGTTCTGCCTTGTGTCATGACAGAGATCCACTGCTCCCTGTGATCGGGAGCAGTGATCGCTGTCATGTCCTAGGTACCCCCTACAGTTAGAATCACTCCCTAGGACACACTTAACCCCTTCATCGCCCCCTAGTGGTTAACCCCTTCCCTGCCAGTGTCATTTACACAGTAATCGGTGCATTTTTATAGCACTGATCGCTGTATAAATGACAATGGTCCCAAAATAGTGTCAAAAGTGTCCAATGTGTCCACCATAATGTCGCAGTCACGATAAAAATCACAGATCGCCGCCATCATTAATAATAAAAATGCCATAAAACTATCCCCTATTTTGTAGACTCCATAGCTTTGCCGCAAACCAATCAATATACGCTTATTGTGATTTATTTTTTTATTTATTTTTTTGTTTACCAAAAATATGTAAAAGAATAAATATAAAACAGAAACAATCAGCGCACACAAATAAAACATATGGCTAAAATGACAATTGCAAGCTGAACACCAAAAGGCAAACCACAACACCTAGAAAAATTGATATAATAAGTACAAAAAGTGCAGCGCAATAAAATAGGTCCATACACTTTAACATTGAAAAGTGTTAAGTCCACCACGTGATAATAGAGGGTTTTCAAATGATGTAGCAAGTGTTCATAGTGACAAGTCCTCCACCATCAATATTATGCACTCTTACCAGATCAGATGGACCATTTGAATGAACAAATGGTCATACACACTTGTTACCCACATATGGGGTGAGAAAGATGGATCAGTACAGCAGCACCTTGCCTGCGGTTGCAATACCGCTGATTTATGCTATATTTGGCCGCATGTTTTCTATGTACAAGTTCTAGTACATTGTGCTGGCTATCTTTTTTTATTCAATAAATGACTTTTAAGTGTGCACTTAGATTGTGTTCACTTATTTCATTTCCATATACAACATTCATCCACCTGGGAAGTACTCAGTTTGTGCTGCTGAACTGATCCATCTTTCTCACCCCATATGTGGGTAACAAGTGTGTATGACCATTTGTTCTTTAAATTGGTCCATCTGATCTGGTAAGAGTGCAATTAATTAATTTAAATGGCCTCTGTTCACATCTGAACATTCTGTTGCCTGAAGCAAAATGCCTAAAGCTCAAAAAAATACACACACTTCTTTTTAGGCAGATTATAGGCATTTTACTTCTTTTTACATTGGTGACTTTTTTACCTCAAAACGCCTGTACAAAAACGCTGCAAAAACGCCCTAAAAAAGGCCTGAAAACGGTATGCTCAAGTGCGAATGCAGCCTTATGAGTATCAGAGGCCATAGGGACCACATAATCGGTAAGTATTCTCGGGTTTCCCAAGAATACTTGGGATCATGTTATATGGTCAGTTTAGATGTAAATGTGTGACGTGAACAATTAATGGTGAGGGAATTTTACAAGGTGTATCTAAAAAGTTTGGTGAATGGTATCAGAAAACAAACAGAAGATACAAGCAAATTACCTTTATTGGCTTTCAAAATAATCACCATCCTTCACAACACACTTTTGGCAACGTTCATAAAGTTTCTGGAAACTGTCGACAAAGGTCTCTTTAGGAATCGATCGAACCACTGTCACAAATTCTTGGATTGCATGTCTGCAAAATGTGCGTCTTTCATGACGCTCTTCAGGCTACTTTTGCAGGCAACTCTTTTTAGGTCGCAGGGAAGATGGTGAATACCATTCCTTCAATTTCCGCTTGGATTCTGTATCGGACTGGTAGCACCAGGTCTCATCCCCTGTGACGATGGTTCACAGAAAGGATGGATCCTGGTCACACATGGTGAGGAAATCTCCAGAGATCTGTTTTGCTCTCTGTTTGTCTGTCAGCTTGTGCGGCACAAACCGGGAACAGATCTTCCGCTTACTCAAATCTTTGCAGATGACGGTGCGCACCGTGTCCTTGCTACTGCCATCAATAGTAGAGTCAGTTGCCGATCTCGTGCCAGCATTAATCGCACTCGCTCCATCATGTCTGGGGTTCTGCTTGTCGACAACTGTCCTAAACGTGGCTCATCCTCAATCATTTCCTTCCCGTCACGAAAGCGCTTGAACCAGTCAAACACATTTTCTGCTCATGGCTTCTGTTCCGTACACTTGCATCAACATTTCATGCGTCTCCGTTTTCCCCAGTTTGTTGCAGAACTTGATGTTCACTCGTTGCTCCATTGCACTGTGACCCTACCTCTCACACTGACTACGTTAGACTGCCTGCAGCGGGTTTACCCTAATGAACAAGTGTACTTCACGATAGATGGCGCTCCTCAACGTGTCCCTGGATAGCCATGTGCATGCGTGGGCACCTGGCCCATGTTGCTGTTGAGATATCAGACCATTCACCAAACTTTTTAGACGCACCTCGTATTTGTTGTGCTGCGTATGTGAGGAAAAAAGGACATAATGTCAGCAGATATTAACAGTCAGTAAGGTAGACAGCAATGCTCATGCAGATTTCTTTGCCTTTTCATTTTGATGCGGATACATCCATCTATTGGAATTTAAAGTGTGATTTGCAGGATTAGATTGTGTAGCTGCATATGTACAGTATCTAATGTATGGTTTCTTGGTAAATTTGATGCTGTTTTTTTTCTTTTTTTTCTTATTGTGATTCATCATTGCATACTGTCAGACTGACCCACTCACCGCAGAAATGTGTCATGACAGATTTTCACACCTTCTGTCATGTTCTTGCACATGAGCCTTTACACCTTTCATGATACCATTGGCGATTGAATTAAAACATATAAATTACCCATATGCCTATAGATACCTGGGAAGGTTCCCGACACTAATTAGAACTAAGGAAGCCACTTGTTGAAGGCATTTCACCACTCATCCATTACTGAATAAGTCCAGTTAAATGCAAATAACTACTACTAGCTTATTTTGGGAAGGTTATTAGCTATCTCCACCTTTCCAACACAGGGATGAACCCTTGAAATAAATTCCCGGTCTCTGGGAACCCCTACTAAAAAGTTACTATATCTACAACTGATGATACATTTAGTGTGATGGTGAGTGGGAAGAATTATCCCCATACAGATAGCTAAAAAGACCAGTGATGTTGTCGGTGGGAACTTATCTGAGAGCCAGAAACTGCTCCTTGCTCAAGGAACTGGCAGCAACCTTTTGGAGGAACCCTGGAGTTCCATGGAACCCTGGTTGAGAAACCATGAGCTATCTAATAAAGAGAAGGGGCTATGACTGGTCGCTTCTTTTGTTTTTCACAAAGGAATGCAGGGCATCCATAGAGGGATCGGTTTGCCCACATAGATCTCCCTCTGCACCTCCGATCTTCCTTTTAGCACCCCCCCCCCTCACCTCCCTGATTGCCAGGCGCCCCTTCAATGCAGCCATTGCCGGGTCTCCCACCTTACCCTCCTGCTGTATGCAGCCCCTTTCCTGAAAGAAAACAGACAGCAATCACAGTACTGATCGCTTCTGTATTCATTATTCACTCAAACACAGTGAACTGTGTTTAGTATTTGTCAGTTTGTGAATGAAATATGATATTAAATATGGTAATATGGTTGAACTTGATGGACTGTCTTGTGTCTTTTTTCAACCTAACTATGTAACTGTTTACTATATTTCATTTTATGAATGAATAGGAGTATCTATACAGACTCCTTTTCATTCATCCACAGTGCAGCTCAAGCTGCAGAGAAAGGGACTGTTTTCAATCCCTTTCTCTGCCTCAAAAAAGAGACATTAGAGGTCTGTTTAGACCCCCGATGTCTCTCCAAAAAAAGAAATGTAAAAAAAATAAAATAATACATGTACAAAAAAAAATAAACAAAGTTGTAAAAAAAATTTAAATAAAACCAAAAACATAGTAAGAGCTCTTTCACACGGGTTCAGTAAAGCAGATCCGCCTGCTCAGTGGGGGATCTGTCTGCTATGCGGACTCAGACACAGCTTGCTCTTTTCTATGGGGTGGTTGGATGGAAACAGACCACCAGTCTATTTCCACCAGATTGCCCTCAAATCTGCCAGACAGATGGGGAATAGATCCCCCATCCATCTGTTTTTGGTGGGATTGGATGGTGGGTGTCGACAGACAGGAAAGGGTGGGACAAATTTAAATGGGGGGCGCCCGATTTTAGTCTTGCCTAGGGCAGCACAAAACCAAAATACACCACTGAATGGGCTGTATAAGTAGGACTTAGGTTCTGCCGTTAGATATCATTCTATGTGTTTTCTAGTATCTGAGTTTCTTAATATACCGTAACTCTTGGCTGAGGACTTCCATGTTTCTTTCTGTTCTGTGTGCTCCAGAGTGTTCTGAGGTGTTCTTCCATGCTGAGCCTATGTGCTGTGTCTGGTGGATGATCAACATGGTGTTGAGTGCAAGGTAAAGCAAGTGGTCTAGGCCAGATGGGCATGTGTCAGGGTAACTCCTGTGCTTGAAATTCATGTAAAAGGATAGGAAAGTTTTAGTATAAAGAGAGCATCTAGATAACATTGTGATTAGTGCATGTCAGCACAGTGGCTTAATGATTTAAAGCCGCTCGATTGTTATCCTGAAGGAGTGGGAGGGGACATCCCCCCCCCTCCCACCTCTCTGACCGGGCCTCCCGTCCCACCAGGAGACACAATCTGCGATCTGACACTTCCGGCGTCTAGCCACAGACTAGAACGAAGCCGTAAACGGCTTTGTTCCACTCTCCTGAATGTAAACACGGAAGTGATGTCACAACGTCACTTCCTGTTTACTCGGCTGAATATACATTATTCAGAATCGCCGTTTTCGTCGATCTGAATACTTTGAAGTGCAAAGGAGGGATTGGAGGTCTTTTAGACCCCCGATCCCTCAATAAAGATTACCTGTCACCACCTATTACTGTCACAAGGGATGTTTACAATACATTTCTCGTGACCGCAATAAAAGTGATCAATTTTTTTTTTAAAACACAATTTAATAATATAAAATAAATAAGAAAAAAATTTTTTTTTTAAAGTGCCCCTGTCCCCGCGACCACGCACAGCAAAGAAAACGCATACGGAAATCGTGCCCGCATATGTAAACGGTGTTCAAATCACACATGTGAGGTATCACTGCGATCGTCAGAGTGAGAGCAATAACTCTAGCACTAGACCACCTCTGTAACTCTAACCTGGTAACTGTAAAAAAAAAAAAATTAAAGAGTCGCCTATGGAAATTTTTAGGTAACGTAGTTTGTCGCCATTCCACGAGTGCGTGCAATTATAAAGCGTGACATGTTTGGTATCTACTCGGCGTAACATCACCTTTCACATTATACAAAAAAATTGGGCCAACTTTACTGTTTTGTTGTTTTAAAATTCATGAAGGCGTCCCTTTTCCCAAAAAATTGCATTTAAAACACCGCTGCACAAATACCGTGTGACATAAAATATTGCAACAATCGCCATTTTATTCTCTAGAATCTCTGCTTATATATATATATATATATATATATATATATATATATATATATATATATATATATATATATATATATATATATATATATATATAATGTTTGGAGGTTCTAAGTAATTTTCTAGCAAAAAATACGGATTTTAATTTGTAAACACCAAATGTCAGCAAAAGGCTTAGGCATGAAAGGGTTATAGATGCAACGCACTACATAAACTGTCATAGCTTAAAAAATACCTGTGATAAATAACCATAATTTAAGTGGTTCTAAAGGTACTTTTTTTACCTTAATGCGGGCTTTTCATTATACTTACCTGTCCTTATACTTGAGCCTGATCTCGATCTAGTGATTTTCACAGAAGCAGAGGCTCTCTTGGTTCTTTCCCTCCTTATTGGCTCAAGAGACAGCAGTGGGAGACATTGGCTGCTGTCAATTGCAGCCAGTGAGAAGGGAGTGGAGGGTGAGGCTGAGCCACGCTGTGTGTCAATGGACATTCAAAGAAGCAAGCATGCACAAGTGCCCCTATAGCAAGCAGCTTCCTATGGGGGCACTAGGTGGGGGGGGCCAGGAGCTCCAGTAGGGGACCCCAGAAGAGGAGGATAGGGGCTGCTCTGTGCAGAACCATTGCAAAGAGCACGTAAGTATGACATGTTTGTTACAGTATTTCACAAAAGTGATTAAACCCCTCACATTTTTTGTAAATATTTTATTTTATCTTTTCACGTGACAACAACTGAACACTTGTTGCTGGCAACAAAAGTGAGTACACCCCTAAGTGAAAATATCCAATTTGGGCCCAATTAGACATTTTTCCTCCCCAGGGTCATGTGACTCGTTACTTTTACAAGTTCTCAGGTGTGAATGGGGAGCAGGTGCGTTCAATTCGGTGGTATCGCTCTCACTCTCTCATACTGGTCAAGTTCAACATGGCACCTCATGGCAAAGAACTCTCTGAGGATCTGAAAAAAATATATATTGTCTTCATAAAAATGGCCTAGGCTATAAGCAGATTGCCAAGACCCTGAAACTGAGCTGTAGCACAGTGGCCAAGACCATACAGCAGTTTAACAGGACAGGTTCCACTCAGAACAGGCCTCGCCATGATTGACCAAAGAGGTTCAGTGCATGTGTTCAGCATCATATCCAGAGTTTGTCTTTGGGAACTAGACATATGAGTGCTGCCAGCATTGCTGCAGAGGTTGAAGGGGTGGAGGGTCAGCCTGTCAGTGCTCAGACCATACTCCACACACTGCATCAAATTGATATGCATGGCTGTCATCCCAGAAGGAAGCCTCTTCTAAGGATGATACACAAGAAAGCCCACAAACCGTTTGCTGAAGAGAAGAAAACTAAGGACATTACTGGAACCATGTCCTGTGGTCTGATGAGACCAAAATAAACTTATTTGGTTCACATGGTGTGGTAGCAACCAGGTGAGGAGTACAAAAAACAAGTGTGTCTTGCCTACAGTCAAGCATGGTGGTGGGACTGTCATGGTCTGGGGCTGGATGGTGCTGCCGGCACTGGGGAGCTACAGTTCATTGAGGGAGCCATGAATGCCAACATGTACTGTGACATACTGAAGCAGAGCATGATCCCCTCCCTTCGGAGACTGGTCCGCAGGGCAGTATTCCAACATAATGACCCCAAACAAACCTCCAAGACAACCACTGCCTTGCTAAAGAAGCTGAGGGTAAAGGTGATGGACTGGCCAAGCATGTCTCCAGACCTAAACCCAATTGAACATCTGTGGGGCATCCTCAAACAGGAGGTGGAGGAGCACAAGGTCTCCAACATCCACCAGCTGTGTGATGTCATCATGGAGGAGTGGAAGAGGACTCCAGTGGTAACCTGTGAAGCTCTGGTGACCTCCATGCCCAAGAGGGTTAAGGCAGTGCTGGAAAATAATGGTGGCCACACAAAATATTGACACTCTGGGCCCAATTTGGACATTTTCACTTAGGGGTGTACTCACTTTTGTTGCCAGCGGTTTAGACATTAATGGCTGTGTGTTGAGTTATTTTGAGGGGACAGCAAATTTACACTGTTATACAAGCTGTACACTCACTACTTTACATTGTAGCAAAGTGTCATTTCTTCAGTGTTGTCACATGAAAAGATATAATAAAATATTTAGAAAAATGTGAGGGGTGTACTGACTTTTGTGAGATACTGTATATAAAAATAAATAAATAAATGGAGCATTTACAATCATCTTTAAAGCATCTTGGAAAGCGTAGATAAATTTTACTTTTATCAGGTGTAAGGATTTTTAGGAAGAGAACAGTCTGTGGGAGGACCACATGATTTTGGAGTCCCTGCTAATAGTATATTTACAGCTCCATGTACATACGTGTGATGGTCAGTGGGCGGAATGCTCCTTCGTGGTTTGTGGGAACAATCCCACATGCAGATGTCTGTAAAGATCATTGGTGTCCATAGAAACTTATCTGTGAGTCATCCGTGTGCTCATTCCTCAAGGATCCTCTGCCAACCTTTGGTAGAACCTCAGGGTTATACAGAACCCTGGTGAAGAAAGACTGATATAGATTATTATTATTATTATTATACAGGATTTATATGGCTCCAACAGTTTACGCAGCACTTTACAATATAAAAAAGTAGACAGTACAGTTACAATACAGTAAAATACAAGAGGGTTAAGAGCCCTGCTCAAAAGAGCTTACAATCTAAGATGGTGGGGCAAGTGGTACAAAAGGTTATAACTGTGGGGGATGAGCTGATGGAAGTGTTGGAGGCTTGATAGGCTTCCCTGAAGAGGTGAGTTTTCAGGGATCGCCTAAAGGCAGCCAGAGTAGGAGATAGCCGGCTAGATTGAGCTAGAGAGTTCCAGAGGATGGAAGAGGCTCTGGAGAAGTCCTAGATGTCAGGGCTGGGATCAGCCCTTCCTTCTCAAAGCTGGCTGCTAAGTTGTCGGCTAATTGCCAGCTCCTATCTCTCCACAGTGACTCACCTGTTGATGATATCCTGCTCGTCAGTCCTGCCTACTTAAGCCATCCAGTCCAGATGATCTCTGCCTTCACCTTGGTCACATCTCGACGCTCTCCTGTGTTCCTGTTAAAGACTTGCTTGGCTGACATTCCTTCTGACTCCAGATCCTGCTTGCTGTTCTACTGTGCTCATCTCTGGCTCCCTGACGTTTTGGCTTGTCTGACTATCCGTTTCTGAACTCTGTTTTGACTAAGTTTACTCTGTTTACCTTTTTTTTATTTTAAACGAGTGTGATTTAACTGTACTTCTGTCTCAGTCTGATTCATGGTTTCTGGCACTATAGACGAGCATGGGAGGAAGAGACAAGGGAGCTTGAGAGCAGGAGGTCTTGAGAGGAGTGGAGAGGACAGTTTGGGTGATGTTTGGAGACAGGATTCATGATGTAGCTCGGGGCGGAGTTGTGAATGGCTTTGTATGTTGTAGTTAGTCTTTTGAATTTAATTTGGTGGGCAATTGGAAGCCAGTGTAGGGATTGGCAGGGAGGGGTGGCAGACACTAAGCGGCTGGTAAGGTACATGAGTTGGGCAGCAGCATTCATGATAGACTGAAGAGGGGATAGCCTATGGAGAGGTAGGCCTATGAGTTGCAATAGTCAAGACGAGAGATAACAAGGGAGTGAATGAGTAGTTCGGTGGTTTCATTAGTAAAAAGGGGCACATTTTAGAGCTGTTACGAAGGTGAAATCTACATGCTTTTGACAACAATTGGATTTCGGGGCTGAAAGGACAAGTCAGAGTCTAGGATTATACCTAGTACCCTGGGGTGAGGGGAGGGATTGATGATTGCATTATTGATTTTAATGGAAAAGTCATGGGGGGGGGGGATATTATTGCTCGGTTTTGGAGAGATTTAGTTTAAAGCGTAATTATACTTTTGTTGAGAAAAAACATTCCCCTCTGGGTGATCTATGTACATTGCAAGGATTATAACAAACTTTGTTGCAATAACCTTTTGTTATTCAGAAGAAATCCATGTCTCTGTGCCTCTGTTCTGAGTAGGTCTAATGGGAGTGGTTTCATAATTAACTGTCAGGAGTGGAGCTACCGGGCACTAATGAGGAAATCTGCTGGGCCTGCATCCCTTTAGACGTGTTCCTATTGAAAGTATCTCTCAAAAAATGACGTTTTTGTTGCAAGGGATGCCTGAAATCTGACTATCTTAGTCCCCTTTCACTCTTGTACAACTTGTCCCATGATTTGGGACTGCAAAGTAGCATGACAAGTCGTTCCCCATGATTTCCAATGACAACCATTCATATTAGTACGACTTCAAAGTAGTCTCTGCACTACTTTGGTGCATTCCCTGAAATAGTGGCGAAATCACGCGACTTTGAGGTCGCAGTAATGTGAAAGGGGCCTTGCATATTTTTAGCACTGATCAGTGTATTCTTGTCGCTGATTCCCACAAAGTGTCAAATTGTCCACCACAATATTGCAGACCCGCTATAAGTTGCTGATCGCCACCATTACTAGTATAATAAAAAAAATTCCAGTATATATCCAGTAGTTTGTAGACGCTATAACTTTTGTGCAAACCAATCAGTGTACATTAATTAGGATTTTTTTTACCAAAGATGTGTAGCAGAATACATATTGGCCTAAATTTTATAAAGAAATTATAAAATTTTAAATTTTAAAAAGAAATTAGATTTTTTTTTTTTAGATTTTTATCAGATATGTTTTTATAGCAAAAATGTAAAAAATATTTTTTTTCTTTTTTCAAAATTGTCGGTCTTTTTTTGTTTTCAATAAATAATAATAAAATACATTTAAAAAAACCCCAGAGGTGATCAAATACCACCAAAAGAAAGCTCAGTGGGAAGAAATTACATACTGTATATGCTAATTATGTACAGCGTTGACTGCACAATTGTCAGTAATGCAGTTCCATAAAGCAAAAAATGGCCTGGTCATAAAAGAAGGGGGGGTAAATCTTCCGGAGGTCAAGTGGTTCTACATATATTTATGCATGAAAGAAATGTGGAATATAGTGCATGATAGTAATAGTTTCTGTTCCAACTTTTACAGACTAATCCTCATTATGATCCATCACGATGCTTCGCCTTTGTCCACGACCTATCGGATGAGAATTTGCAGTACCCCATTCCTGAGGAGAGCTTAGATGTCATTGTTCTCATCTTTGTCCTTTCAGCCATCCTTCCAAGCAAGTGAGTGACCTGTAAAATGGCAAACTATTTCTGCACCAGGGGCTTAGATGGATAACTGCAGCTGTGGACTTTCTGCTGAGTTTGCAGCCAATGATTTTAATATGTACCTTTCTATAAAATGGATTGTCCTGACCACATTGTGTAACAAGAACAGCTTCAATTGAAGTATTTAAAGTGAACTCCTCACCAGATCTTTTTTTTTTTTTTTTTTAGGGTTTTTTTAAAATAAAAATCGAATTGTTAAATACACAGCTGAAAGTCCGCCAGTCTAGCAAGTCTTGTGATTTCCACACATTTTCCACACTGCACAGCCAGACAGGTGACACATAGTTCCTGATCATGCAGTTCATTATGCTGGTTTAGTAACGGGAGATCATAGAAAAGCTGTCATTGTTGACTTTTTTTCTAGAAGATCTAGTTGCCTGGCTGTTATGCAGACCCTCCGACTTCACTACTTTGAGTCACTGACCAGGAGTAAGTATGCTTATCAGAAAAGTAAAGCAAGGGTGGGCAATTTATTTTCTGAAGGAGCCACATAAGAAACTGAAACTGTTGTGGAGGGCCGAACTTAGTGTTACTAAACCCAGGACCCTGCATTCACTATACCTGGTCTTCCACAGTACACGGAAATGCAATTATTTTATTAAATATAAACTGCTAAATTACCTATTCTCATCAGCAGTATATAGCAGTCTTGTGACTTCTAGAAGTGTCCAGCCAAGCACTGGTTAAAGCTTGAAGGAGGAGTTTTCTGACTGTCCTATGAGACTGCAAGACCCCTGACCCTCTGTCTGGACAGTGCTGATTGGTCCTGTGCTGAACACATGATTTCTCCCAAGAAAGAAAAACCTCTCTAGACTCTAGCAATACACACCAAACTGAGCATGTGCAGCCTGACTTCATAGACTCTGTTTTATCAAGAAATTATTAGGGGACAGTGGAAGGAGGAGAGCTCAAATAGACATTTTACACAATGTGCAGGATTAACCCATTAGGTCCCACAGTGAGTATAACAGGCATGCTTTACTGCATAAACAGACTGATTTTTACTGCTGGTGGTTCAGTAACACTTTAATTCTCCTCAATGCTAATTTTGGACCTGGGAAGGTCCATAAACACATAGAAAACAAACACCTGACTCTAGAATAATAGGTACAACAGCTTATTAAATAGGTGTCTTTCAGATGGGCGGTCAGAGAGTGCTAAAAACAGGCAGCTGAGCCACGGTTTTGCCTCCAACCCAAACTATAAAGTAACAGTCTGGGCTGTTCACATGGCGTGGCATTTTTAACTCTAGGCCGCAGTGTTTGACAAGCGGCTCTGCTTATCAAACTCGCCCATTGAGTTCAATAGGGTCTCACTGCAATGCATACAATTTCAGCACAGCAGTGTGGCATTATAGAGTTAAATCAGGTGGTGACGGGGTGATATAACACTTCTTCACTGCCTGTCAAATGCCCTCTGAAAAGCACTGTGACTGGAAGGAGAGAGCCTGAGATTGGTACAGAGGGGATTTCTGCAGATCCTGACCTGGAGTGAAGAAGAGGTGCACAGCTCTCGGAGTTTGCAACATGCAGGCGCAAGCACATGAAGAATTTGGCTGGATAGCAGAGTGGCGGGAGATTGTCAGGGCATCTCCTAGACCAGTGATGGCGAACCTTGGCACCCCAGATGTTTTGGAACTACATTTCCTATGATGTTCATGCACTCTGCAGTGTAGTTGAGCATCATGGGACATGTAGTTCCAAAACATCTGGGGTGCCAAGGTTCGCCATCACTGTCCTAGACTATGCTCTCCCACCAGGACTGAGCCTCCCCTCTGCACCAATCAGTTCCTCAGGCTCTCTCCTTCCAGTTCTTGCAGCTCTCCACACAGACATCTGTCAGCGTGCCCCTCTGATCCTATCAGCTTCCTCAGTGAGGAAACTGACAGTCTTAGAGCATCATGACAATAGAGGCATTGAGGGCTGAATTGGGACAGCCAAAGGGCCAGATGTGGACCCGGGGTCGCAATTTGCCTAGGTCTGCCTTAGATGAGCACTTATTCTTCGTATGAAACTCCAAGTATTAACAGCTAGGTAACTATTATTCTCAGGAGAGGTCAGCGATGGCACCCTCCATGGTTCTTACAAAAAAAGGATTTGGCAAACCAATTTAATTTCTTTTAATGCTCATTGGGGGATACAGCAGACTTCAGGATCTTCCCCTAGGAGGATGACACTTGACAGACGAGGAGGTGCTCCTTCCCCAAAAGCTATATCCTTTGCACAGGGAAGTGAGGATCTTTGCTTAGTATCCTGAATTTCTTCAGGTTCATTTCAGACTTAATCTAGCTGCTCCTTCTAGATAGCTTTAGAAGCATGTTTCTTGGCTGCCATGCAGTACCCCATCAGAATAGCCTGCATGTTACCAACTTTGATGAGTAAACAGGTGCTGGGATTGCATTTCCTGGCATGGTTTGGGTCCTTTGTAAGTAGGAGGGAAGCAGATTGGTCAGCAGAATCTGCTGACATTCATGCAGGCCCTGCAAGCTGTTCTTATTTTTGGCACAGTCGCTGTTATATTTCACTGTTACCCACTTGGCATCAACAACCTGCAGTGGCAATTTCCAGTGGGGAAACTCCATAGATTGGAAAAATATTGTGGGAAAAAACTGTTCACATTAATTTTATGCTCTGTTTTTGAATGTTCAAATAAAGCTTGTAAATCATATGTGTCCACCACCATCCTCACCAGCTACATCATGCTGAGCAACAGAATTTATTACACTAAACAGATTAGGAGAAGCTGATATATCATGGGTGCAGATACATTTTTCCTTGTACAGTTATGCTTATCACTAACATGTTGTAGAGGGGGAATGAGCAAAAAGATAGAGCCAGCAACACTGTAATCCGTATGCATATTTATTGACTACATAAGAGTGAAAAACAAAACTAAAAATCTGACTCGTTTCGGCGAGAGCCTTCGTCGTAGCATATTTAGGACTGGAATGGTAAAGCATTTATAGTCCTACAAACTCCGCCCAAGAGCAAATTAGCATAATTGATGCAGTTGCTCAATTAAACAATTTGTACAGAAATACCAAAAGCAGTCAGAAAGATAAGACAAGCACTGAGTCAAAAAACATAATTTAACATCTGTATACAAAGCAAAATATTGTTCACAAAATGACCATGTAGAAAAAAAGAAATACAGAGAAATCAAATGTATATGGATCAGAAATGAAGTGGCAATAGAATTTGATACAATACATAACAGTGCTATGTGATTATAGGAACAAAGAATTTAGCATTAAGGTACAACAATCGAAAGAAATTTCTTTAAAAACTAATGCTACAAAAAAGAAATGTAGGACGTGTCATATGTGAAGCAAGAAAATGGGATAGGCTGCACTCCCACACAAAAGTATCAATTCAATCACTTTATTGAAGAGTCATAAAAGCACTACATGTAACAGCCATGTAGTGTTTTTATGATTCTTCAATAAAGTGATTGAATTGATACGTTTGTGTGGAAATGCAGCCGATCCCATTTTCTTGCTTCACATGTGACTGCTGCGTGATTTCACTTTTGAAACACAGCTGATGCCGACTCACCTGTGAGCACCGGGGGGCCTCTCTTCACGTAGTAGGAAATGTCATATTGAAGTACATTGTTCAAAAAGCCTTTGTTTAAGAATCATACTTGCCTACATGGATGCAGCATCTGTCCCCCTCTGCCTCTAAGACTGAGAACCGAGCGATCAAACACCGCTGATCGCTCAGCTCTCAGAGCTCCGAAAGCAGAGAGCTGGTGACTGTAATCCTCTTTAAAGGAATGACCCTGTAAACATTTATTGGCCAGTCAGACTGCCCCTTATAGTGATGAGACTCTTAACCACTTGCCAACCGGGCCATAGCCGAAAGACGGCTACAGCGCGGTCAGCTTATTCAGGGTGGGCATCCGTCCCCCCAGAATGTTGCTCTCACGCGCCCCCTGGGGTGCGCTCCCGCAAACATCTGTGACCGCCGGGTCCGGAAGACCCGGCGCATCACGCTGTAAATGGCCGCTTGTCAACTGACGAAGCGATCACTTGTAAACGAATGAATGTCATGACCCCGGTTCCTCCCTCCCCTCTCTGTACCGATCTGTACAGTGCGAGGGGAGAGAGGGAGAGAAAGTTTTTAGCAGCGCTGTGGGCTGGATCTGTAGTGCCCACAGCGCTGCTCTGTGCCCATACTCTGCAGTACTCTGCAATAATGTGCAATACTGTGCAATGATGTGCAATACTCTGCCAATACTCATATTTTTTTTTACCAAATTTTCAGACTTTTTTGATAGCGCAAATAATAAAATCCCAGCAGTGATTAAATACCACCAAAAGAAAGCTCTATTTGTATGAAAAAAGGACAGTGTTGCATGACTGAGTAATTGTCATTCAAAATGTTAGAGCACCGAAAGCTGAAAATTGGTTTTGGTTAGGAAGGGGGTTTAAGTGCCCAGTTGTCAAGTGGTTAGATAGCCTGAAGTGGAGCTGGTTCGCCTATAATACTATCCAAAACCAGACATGCATTGAAAATAGGATTAAGGTGCCAAAGTGTACATTGCACAGTTAGGTTTATGGAGCTAAGCACAATAAAACTCCGTTTATAATGCAAGTCTGGTTTTGGAAAGTTTTATAGGGAAGTGGTGCCAATGATTATCCGCCAGTGAATATGTGAATGGTAACTAACACTATATTTTATACTACTATTAAAGGAGTGGTGAAGGATTTGTGGAGGATATTGGGTTGTGTGTTGAAGGCATCTGAATGTATATGAAGACACCACTAGGTGTCTATATTGTACTTCTTCAGTTACTTTAATAGACTTCAGCAGGAAACTTGTCTAATTTTAAATATTCCTGCTAAATCATGCATAGTACTCTTTCACAATATGTAGCCTTAAAGAGACACTGACACTTTGCCATTGCAGAGCAGACTAACAATGTCTCTTCCTCTGACCCACTCCGGTTATCAGCGCACCCTCGCCACTCCTTTTTCCTCTGTAGCCATAGACAGTACTCGGCACTTCCAGGTATGGAGGAGCATGTGATCTTCTGCTCTGTGACAGTGCTTGGGTCTAGCAGCCAACTGCTAGTCCCAAATGTCATGTGATCTTGGGAGTGATGTCACCACTTGAAAGGAGCACAGATAAGGTTAGCGTATTGGAGTCAGAGGAGCTCTTTATAAGACGCTATCATTTTGCCCCATAAAGGTATGGTGACAATGGGGAATATTTACTAAAACTGGAAAATGCAAAATCTGGTGCTGCCCTGCATAGAAACCAATAGGCTTCCAGGTTTTTATTGTCAAAGCCTAAATGAACAAGCTGAAGTTAGAAGCAGATTGGCTCCCATGCACAGCTGCACCAGATTCTGAGTGCTCCCAGTTTTAGTAATTCTCCCCCACTGTCTCTTTAAAGCACGACTTGGGAACATTTTGCCGGCATTTGCAATAATGTGTTTGCCGTGTTCCATCGATGACGGCTCTGTGCTGTCTGTTCCCGCTCCATCACCTGTGCTGCCTTCTTCTCTGATGCTTCTTCCTTTACTGGTATCTTTTTCACTTGGCAATTGGGTAGCTTGCGATACTGCAACTTCCACGCATGCACAATTGGCTTTTGTCAGCACTTTCCTCCATTCATTGGCATCTTACAGGTGTGGGGAGTGTATGCTGTGCTGCAGTCAAAACAAGTCCAGCCTGAGCTCGTTTGGCTGGGCTTCTCCTATAGGTCACAGGAGTGCAATTCATTTTGCACTCCTGTGACCCATTTTCAGCAAAGTGCGAACTGAAGTCCGCTCTCTGCTGACATCACAGAAATCAGTCCAGGCACCGCGTCATCCCGACAATAAAGTCTGGATCCGCCAGGTGCCTGGACTGACACCCGTCTCAGCCTCTCAGCGAGCCGCTCGGCGATCCAGTGAGCATGTAGGAGCAGAGAGGAGAGATGCTGATTGGCAGTCAGCAGCTCTATGCTCGGGGGTCTGTGAGAACCGAGCCATCGGCGATGTTTGATCGCTCGGTTCTCAGTGTAGAGGCATCGGGGGACAGATGCAGAAACGGACCGATGCTGCATCCACCTAGGTAAGTATGATGGGGCAAAAAAAAAAACCCCATACGTCTCTTTTTAACCACTTGCCGACCGGCCCCTGTATATATACTTCGGCACTTTAAAGATGGATATCTCGGTAACGGCAGCAGCTGCTGCCACAACCGAGGTATCCATCTCTTCAGGAGCCGGTCGTGTTTGGTCGTGTGCCACCCCTCTCCCGCGCCCTCTGCTGCTTACCGGAGCTGTCGGCAACAGCAGAGGCGATCGGGACCTGTCCATGGCCGGGTATGGAGACGAGTGAGGGGAAGATGGCCCCCACCCGTCTCCATACCATAGCAGGGCGGAAGCGACGTTATAACGTCACTTCCGCCCATACATTTTAAAGGGCCATTTTTTCAAAGTCATTTTTTCAAATGACAATTTTTTTTTTTTTATTGCATTTAAGTCCAAATATGAGATCTGAGGACTTTTTGACCCCAGATCTCATATTTAAGAGGACCTGTCATGCTGCTTTTTTCTACTACAAGGGATGTTTACATTCCTTGTAATAGGAATAAAAGTGACCCAGTTTTTTTTTTTTTTAAAACAGTGAAAAAAATAAATAAAATTTAAGTAAAATAAATAATAATAAAATTTTTTTTTTAAAGCGCCCCGTCGAGCTCGCACTCAGAAGCGAACGCATATGTGAGTAGCGCCCGCATATGAAAACGGTGGTCAAACCACACATGTGAGGTATCGCCGCAATTGTTAGAGCAAGAGCAATAATTTTAGCCCTAGACCTCCTCTGTAACTCAAAACATGCAACCTGTAGAATTTTTTAAACATCGCCTATGGAGTTTTTTTAAGGGTCAAAGTTTGACTCAATTCCACAAGCGGGCACAATTTTGAAGGGTGACATGTTTGGTATCAATTTACTTGGCGTAACATTATCTTTCACAATATAAAAAAAAAATGGGCTAACTTTACTGTTGTCTTATTTTTTTATTCAAAAAAGTGATTTTTTTTCCAAAAAAAGTGCGCTTGTAAGACCGCTGCGCAAATACGGTGTGAAAAAAAGTATTACAATGACCGCCATTTTATTCTCTAGGGTGTTAGAAAAAAAAACCAATATATAATGTTTGGGGGTTCTAAGTAACTTTCTAGCAAAAAAAACTGTTTTAAAATTGTAAACACCAAAATCTCAAAACGAGGCTAGTCCTTAAGTGGTTAAAGCAAAATAGAACATGTTTTTCAAATGTAAAGCTGTATCAATTGAAACTGCCACAGCCAATTCACTCCACACCCTTTTTTGCTACATTTAATTTCCATCTTTTTTCTCTCTTTGCAGGATGCAAGAGGCCATTTCACGTTTAAGTAGGCTTCTGAAACCTGGTGGCTGCATCCTGTTGCGGGACTATGGCCGTTTTGACATGGCCCAGCTACGTTTTAAGAAAGGTATTACTGGTCTCCCACAGGTGCCAAGATTGTGAAATTTCTGTAGGGGTCTTTTTGAAGCGCTATATCTAATGGTCTAGGAGTAAAACCTTTAACTCTAGATTCAGGAGGATATAAAATGCAGCAAATGCTGTTATGTACTGTATTTCTTAAGAAAAAAAAAAAGTATATTTAACTACTTGCCTACCGGGCCAATACTGACACTTCTCTCCTACATGTAAAAATCATCATTTATTTTTCATACATCATGGGGCACAGAGTCAGGCTAATATTCATTACCTACTGGGTTATACTCCATCACCAGGTGAATGGACATTGGTAGACCAAAGATCTTCAGACAGGAAGCAATCCCCTATATAACCCCTCCCACACAGGAAGCACTTCAGTTTTTACCAGTGTCTGCAAGGTGGATGGCACGGTTTGTTTGAGCTCTCTGAGCTCCAGGTCTCTAGTCTCACAAACTGTTCTGTCTGGCTGTTTCTTACCTGTATTATGGCCCGTGATGGTGCGCCATTTCACCTTGGTTCACCATGGCACACGTGCGTTCGCAAAAGTGCCCCTGTTTTCAGCAGTTGTTTGGCGGCCATAGCACATGTGCATTCGCAAAAGTGCCGCTGGACTTAGCAGTTGTTTGTTTGGCGGCCATGCGCAGTAGCCTTTATCTGGGCGCACAAGAATTTGCGTTATATGCGAATACAGCCACGCCCGTTGTGCAGGGACCACGCACATGCGCTCGCACGCACAGAACGTTCCAGCGCACACCCAGCTTATTTAAGCTGTATAGGCCAAGCATGTGGTGCTTCCAGAAAGCAGCTGTGGGACACAGCAGGCTCTGAACAGACACTTGCTGTTGGAACAAGCGGTGTATGCTGATTGGGAACATCCTGACAAGATTTTTGTTCCTCCTAAGAAGAGGTGTTCCCTTTTATATCCCATGGATGAAAAGTTCATTAAAAAATGGAGCATGCCAGCAGTAGATGCAGCAGTCTCTTCCTTAGGAAAGAACTTCACTTGTCCGGTAGATAACGCACAGGGCTTGAAAGACCCTGTTGACAAGAAATTGGAGTCATTATAAAAGGCTTCCTTTTCTTTGGCCAATTCAGCTATTCAGCCAGCTGTTGCAGCAATTAGTATCTGCCAGTCCATAAAGGATCAGGTCAAACGGCCTGATAGGCCTAAGCAGGAGGATGATCTATAAGTAATAGGTATTATAAATGGTATACCGCCCTTCACCAAAAACTAATACCTCCACCGCGCCACTATGTTTCACAAACTGAATGTGAATGTGCTCAAAATCAATCTATACAATAACCCACGTGGGGAATTGAATTCCCACACCCACTATGAAGCAGCCCCTTTAAATTATAATGCATATACTAAGTATTTAATCGGAGATGTCTGTAAACTACCCAAATCCTCCCACAGACATCTAGGGAAAAATAAGAGGCGTTTCAAACAAAAAATCAAGTGTATTTAAACACAGTGATGGTGTGACCCTCTACACATGTGTATGTGAACACTAATGCAAAGGTGAAATCTATAAACAAATCTACAAACAAGATTTGTTTATAGATTTCACCTTTGCATTAGTGTTCACATACACATGTGTAGAGGGTCACACCATCACTGTGTTTAAATACACTTGATTTTTTGTTTGAAAGCGCCTCTTATTTTTTCACAGGAGGATGATCTGCCTGAAAGTAGGACAGATATTTCTCGAGCGCTGTGGTTTGCTATTGACGCCTTAAAGGATTCAATACAGCAGGTTTCTCGTTTGGCTCCCTCGCCTGTACATATGTGCAGACTCTTATGGCTTAAGAACTGGTAAGCCGAGCTTCCTTGTAAAAAGTTATTGGCAAGTTTCCCTTTTTATGGGGAACGTTTTATTTGGTGATCATTTGGACAAATATATCCAAACGATCTCCGGAGGGAAGCGTTCTCTACTTCCTGTGAAGAAAAGCACCAGGCTTCCCTCGTTTAAAACCTCAGGGACTGCTTCCTTCAATGTCTCAGCATCAAGGCGGTCCCGCCTCCAACAGGGCGCTAGGGCCAGGGGCAAGCCGCAGGGCCAGGGCCAGAAAAAGCCCTGGGTCCAAGATTCTTCAAACCCAGCACCAAACCCTCCTTTTGAGGGGGACGCCCCCACTCCATCGAGTGGGGGGAAGGCTGCTGCACTTTGCAGACATTTGGAGAACAATAATTCAGGACGAGTGGGTCACCTCAATTATATCTCGTGGTTACAAGTTAGAGTTGCGGGGGGTTCCCCCTCTGAGGTTTTTTAGATCCAGAATTCCCTCGGATCCTCCAAAAAGAAACTTATTGCTTCAGGCACTACATCATCTAGTGCATCAAGGAGGGATTGTAGAGGTTCCGGTATCCAAAAGGGTCACAGGGTTTTACTCAAACCTGTTTACGGTTCAGAAACCAAACTGGGACACAAAGCCCATTTTGGACCTAAGATCCCTGAACAACTGATACAGTCCTTTCGGATGGAATCTGTCCGCTCATTAGTAGCCACACTTCTGAGGGGAGACTTTCTAGCCTAAATCGATATAAAAGACGCGCATTTACACATACCTATCTTTTGGCCTCATCAGAGGTTCCTACGTTTTGCAGTAGAGGAACGTCCTTTTCAGTTTGTGGCTCTATGCTTTGGGCTGGCTACAGCTCCCCGGGTTTTCACAAAGGTCCTAGCACCAGTACTGGGTCTTTTAAGGACCCAAGGATCCTGGTGCTCGGGTATCTGGACGACCTTCTACTCAGATCACTCATTACAGGCTCTAGAACAGAGCATAATAGGCACATTGAGGTATTTGAAAAGCTTAGGCTGGATCATAAATATCAAAAAGTCAGCCTTGAAACCAGCTTAACGTCTAAAGTATTTAGGTCTGATCCTAGATACGGTTCAAGCAAGAATATTCTTGGCACCTGTAAGGATTTGTGCCCTAAAGGTTCAGGTGCATCAGATAGGGGGCACTAGACAACCCTCCATTCGGCTCTGTATGAGTCTTCTAGGGAGGATGGTATCCTCCTTCGAGGCAATGCCCTATGCCCAGTTCCATTCCAGGCCTTTACAACAAGACACCTTGTTGGCCTGGATCAGAAAAGGAAAAGCCCTGGATTATCCAATGTGCTTTTCTCCTCGGGCACACTTAAGCCTAAACTGGTGGTTGCAGGATCAGAACCTGCGAAAGGGAAAATCCTTTCTCCCGGTAACTTGGAGAGTACTGACTACAGATGCCAGTCTCTCAGGCTGGGGATCGACCCTAGAAGGGCTCACAGCTCAGGGGAAATGGTCAGGGACAGAACAGATCCTGCACATCAACGTCCTGGAATTACGGATTGTCCATTGAGACAGTACTCTCTGGTTTATGCTTTCCCTCCGATCCCTCTCCTTCCACGTTTGTTGCGCAGGATTCGGAAAGAGGAGGTTCCAGGCATTCTGGTGGCACCAGCCTGGTCCAGAAGGCCCTGGTACCTGGAGATTCTGACAATAGACGGGCCATGGACGCTTCCACGTTGCCCCGATCTACTGTCTCAAGGTCCTATATTCCACCCCAATTTACAATCTCTAAATTTGACGGCATGGCTATTGAAGCCAGGGTGTTAAAGGACCGTGGTATCTCGGGATCTACGGTATCTAGACTAGTGAATGCTAGAAAAGCTGTCACTAGACAAATTTATCATAAGGTCTGGAGGACTTGTATTGCTTGGTGTGAAGGCAGAAAATGGCATCCTCAGAAATACGCGATTGGGAGATTTCTTTCTATTCTACAGTCAGTTGTGGAAATCAAATTGGCTTTGAGTACAATCAGAGGTCAAGTTTCAGCCCTATCAGTATTCTTCCAAAGGCCTTTAGCCTCCCATTCACTGATCCAAACCTTTTATGCAGGGGGTAACTCGCTTGCTTCCCCCATTAGGTCACCTATGTGTCCTTGGGACTTGAACTTGGTGTTGTCCGTGTTACAGAAATAACCATTTGAACCTATCAAGTAAATTCCATTAGACTTGCTGTCACGCAAGTTAGCCTTCCTGATGGCCATCACCTCTGCTAGAAGGGTGTCGGAGTTGGCGGGCGGCCCTTTTGTGCAGGGAACCATACTCGATCCTTCACCGCTATAGGGTCGTGTTACGACCTGTTCAATCCTTTTTGCCAAAAGTGGTGTTGACCTCTCATTTAAATCAGGACATTATTTTGCCTTCTTTTTTTCTCTCAGCCTCGCTCGGCGGAAGAGAGACGACTGCACTCATTGGACGTTGTCCAGGCAGTCAAGGTCTATTTGTCTACATCTGCAGGGATCAGACTCCTTTTTTGTTTTACCAAAAGGACCCAAGAAGGGGCAGGCAGCTTCCAAGGCTTCTATTGCCAATTGGGTCCGTCAATTGATCATTCAAACCTATGATCTGAAACATAAAGCTCCTCCTTTTAGGGTGAGAGCTCATTCTACCAGGGGTGTAGGAACCTCCTGGGCTTTTCGCCATCAGGTATCTGTGGCTCAGATTTGTAAAGCTGCTACCTGGTCTTCAGTGCATATGTTCACAAAATTTTATCAAGTGGATGTTCAAGCAGCCGAGGATTCGGCTTTCGGCCGCAGTCTACTGCGGGCTGCTGTATAAGCTCTGATGGCTATTGTTTGGCAGGGTGTCTCCCTCCTCTCAAGGTTATTTCTCTGGGACGTCCCAGTAAGTAATGAATATTAGCCTGACTCTGTGTCCCATGATGTATGAAAAAGAAAATAGGATTTTTTCGTCATAGTTACCTGTAAAATCCTTTTCTTTGAAGACATCATGGGACACAGAGATCCCTCCCCTCCTTTTTTTTTTTTGAGGATTCAGTGCTTGCTACAAAACTGAAGTGCTTCCTGTGTGGGAGGGGTTATATAGGGGATCACTTCCTGTCTGAAGACCTTTGGTATACCAGTGTCCATTCACCTGGTGATGGCGTATAACCCATTAGGTAATGAATATTAGCCTGACTCTGTATCCCATGATGCATTTTACAGGCAAGTATGATGAAAAAATTAAGTTTTTTGTTTTTTTTGCTAGAAAATTATTCAGAACCCCCAAACATTATATATGATTTTTTAGCAGAGACCCTAGGAAATAAAATGGTGGTCTTTGGGGAAAAAAACTGTTTCATCCAATTTAAAAAACAAACAGTAAAGTTAGCCCAATTTTTTTACATAATGTGAAAGATGATGCGCCGAGTAAATATATACCTAACATGTCACGCTTTAAAATTGCGCACACTTGTGGCATGGCGCCAAACTTCGGTACTTCAAAATCCCCATAGGTGACATAAACATTTTTACAGGTTACCTGTTTAGAGTTACACAGGAGGTCTTGTGCTAGCATTATTGCTCTCACTCTAACGTTCGCGGCGATACCTCACATGTGTGGTTTGAACTCCGTTTACATATGCGGGTGCGACCTACTTATGTGTTCGCTTCTGCGAGCGAGCACCCGGGGACAGGGGCGCTATAAAAACTTTTTTTTTTTTTTTATTGTTAATTTTACTTATTTTTCTATTTTGATGCTTTCTTTTTTCTTTTTAAACATCCCTTCTAATAGGAATATGGCATGACAGGTCCTCTTTACAGCGAGATCTGGGGTCTATAAGTCCCCAGATCTCACCTCCTGGGCTGGGCAGCTTGAAATCCCCAAAAAATTGTAAATTATTTTTTCAAATGCAGTGGTTGGGCGTGACGCATAACATCGCGCCCAGCCTCCGAACGATCATAGAGACTTCGGGGGCCATCTGGCCCGCCGGAAATCTCTATTGTCAACGTCTGGTGCTGGTCAGTTCCTTCTCCAGCTCACCGATCGCACGGGTGAGTTGGTAGAAGCACCGGAGGGCGGGGGAGAGGTCGCTATGAATGTTCTTACGGTTAAGGGAAATGCCGGCTCTAAAAGAAGATATCTGAATGATGCCTGTAACTAACTTCAGGCATCATTCAGATACCCCCACTCAAAGTCTGCAACATCTTATGATGCTGGGTGGGAAATGGTTAAAGAGACACCATGGCCTCATCTATTTAGGGTAAAGTGACAGCGAGCTTAAAGACCAACCCCTGACTACTTTACACCCCCCCCCATCCCCCCCCTGATGATTTTCACCCAAATATTTGGTGTTGGATGGAGCAGTGACATCACCCCCTCCACCAGATCGGACCTAGTGGTGAATCGCTACATGGGAAGAGGCCACCCATACCAGGAAGCACTGGGTAATTCTCAGCACCGAGGTCAGTATAAAGGGGTCAGGGTTAACCTTTACCCACACTGTCACTTTTGCCTTGAATGGGCAGGGCAACAGTATTTCTTTAAATGCAAGTTGTAGTTCCTCCTTAGACCAGCCCAGAACAGGCATGCATGCATTGAAAGCAGAAGTCACAATAGGCATTGTCAATGAAGTTATAGAAGAAGTGGGAGAGCCAGGGGTGTATTGGCTTCTAAAGCAAAAAAAAAAAAGGGTTGGTAGCCACTCTATTTCTGTCCTGCCAAGTCTTCCTTCCTGGAGTGCCAAGATCCCCACTTCCTGGCTTTGTACCCAGAGAAGATGAATATATGATCTGCACTGGTCTAATTGTGGATCTCTGCTGTAATTTTGCAATTGTTCCATGACTCAGAGGGTGGGGTCCATGAGTCATGCAACAAGACAAGTTGACATTGATTTATTACAATAAGAGAAGTGATGATTTTTGGTCATGGATTAATGCAATGAGATGCAATGCAGTGGAGCTAGTATTGAACGTGGGTCTTTTTTGCCCTCTGCATATGCAGTAGTTTATTCCTAGGAGTAAAATTGCATTTCTCAGTGTGTAGTTACATTCTTATGATACTGTTTATCATGCGTTTCCTCCAGGACGATGTCTGTCTGAAAACTTCTATGTAAGAGGGGATGGCACAAGGGTCTACTTCTTTACTCAAGGTAAGACTGTGTTTCCCGACTTATAAAGGTGCCCATATAAGAGTGAATGGTTTGCCAAGAGGGTTGTTGTAATCATTCTCTTGCAATAATCTCCTGCAACAAAATGGCTGACTGAAATACACTCAACAACCTGGAAAGAAAAAAAAAAGGAACTGTTCTGGTATCCAGGCTACCAATCTTCACTGTTTTAGAGTTAAGAAGTCTTCAGCATCCCACATCTCTGGAAGTGCTAGATGCCTTGTACCACTCTGCTCACTCTGGTTTAATTGAACTACAGTGGGGATGGAAAGTATTCAGACCCCCTTACATTTTTCACTCTGTTATATTGCAGCCATTTGCTAAAATCGTTTAAGTTCATTTTTTGTCCTCATTATTGTACGCACAGCACCCCATATTGACAGGAAAACACAGAATTGTTGACATTTTTGCAGATTTATTAAAAAAGAAAAACTGAAATATCACATGGTCCTAAGTATTCAGACCCTTTGCTCAGTATTTAGTAGAAGCACCCTTTTAATCTAATACAGCCATGAGTCTTTTTGGGAAAGATGCAACAAGTTTTTCACACCTGGATTTGGGGATCCTCTGCCATTCCTCCTTGCAGATCCTCTCCAGTTCTGTCAGGTTGGATGGTAAACGTTGGTGGACAGCCATTTTTAGGTCTCTCCAGAGATGCTCAATTGGGTTTAAGTCAGGGCTCAGGCTGGGCTATTCAAGAACAGTCACAGAGTTGTTGTGAAGCCATTCCTTCGTTATTTTAGCTGTGTGCTTAGGGTCATTGTCTTGTTGGAAGGTAAACCTTCGGCCCAGTTTGATGTCCTGAGCACTCTAGAGAAGGTTTTCGTCCAGGATATCCCTGTACTTGGCCGCATTCATCTTTCCCTCGATTGCAACCAGTCGTCCTGACCCTGCAGCTGAAAAACACCCCCACAGCATGATGCTGCCACCACCATGCTTCACTGTTGGGACTGTATTGGACAGGTGATGAGCAGTGCCTGGTTTTCTCCACACATACCGCTTAGAATTAAGGCCAAAAAGTTCTATCTTGGTCTCATCAGGCCAGAGAATCTTATTTCTCACCATCTTGGAGTCCTTCAGGTGTTTTTTTTCAGCAAACTCCATGCAGGCTTTCATGTGTCTTGCACTGAGGAGAGGCTTCTGTCAGCCCACTCTGCCATAAAGCCCCAACTGGTGGAGGGCTGCAGTGATGGTTGACTTTCTACAACTTTCTCCCATCTCCCGACTGCATCTCTGGAGCTCAGCCACAGTGATCTTTGGGTTCTTCTTTATCTCTCTCACCAAGGCTCTTCTCCCCCCTGATAGCTCAGTTTGGCCGGACGGCCAGCTCTAGGAAGGGTTCTGGTCGTCCTAAACGTCTTCCATTTAAGGGTTATGGAGGCCACTGTGCTCTTAGGAACCTTAAGTGCAGCAGAATTTTTTTTGTAACCTTGGCCAGATCTGTGCCTTGCCACAATTCTGTCTCTGAGCTCTTCATGCAGTTCCTTTGACCTCATGAATCTCATTTGCTCTGACATGCACTGTGAGCTGTAAGGTCCCATTATAGACAGGTGTGTGGCTTTCCTAATCAAGTCCAAATAAGTATAATCAAACACAGCTGGACTCAAATGAATGTGTAGAACCATCTCATGGATGATCAGAAGAAATGGACAGCCCCTGAGTTAAATATATGGGTGTCACAGCAAAGGGTCTGAATACTTAGGACCATGCGATATTTCAGTTTTTCTTTTTTAATAGAAAAATGTCAACAATTCTGTGTTTTTCTGTCAATATGGGGTGCTGTGTGTACATTAATGAGGAAAAGAAATGAACTAAAATGATTTTAACAAATGGCTGCAATATAACAAAGAGTGAAAAATTTAAGGGGGTCTAAATACTTTCCGTACCCACTGTATGTCATTACAGGACTTTGTGGTGACCTGTGCTTTCCATACATTGGGCAGCATAGTGGCTAAGTGATTAGCACTTCTGCCCAGCAGCACTAGGGTCGTCAGTTCAAATCACCACCATGGCATTACATGCCTGGAGTTTGCATGTCCTCCCTGTGCCTGTGTGGGCCTCCTCCGGGTACTCTGGCTTTTTCCCACACTCCAAAGACATGCTGGTAGGTTAATTGGCTCCTGTCTAAATTGGCCCTAGTATGTTGTATGAATCTGACCTAGGGACCTTAGATTGTAAGCTCCTTGAGGGCAAGGACTGATAGAAATGTACAATATATGTGTAAAGCTCTGCGTAAATTGATGGCGCTATATAGGTATCTAACAACAGGTAAGGACCTAAAATAAAAGAATACCCTTAAGTAAGATATCTGATTCATCAATTCTCTTTTCTTTTTTAGCATTGATGGCTATTATTTTTTGAAAGCTGGCTCCTGCAGCTGTTAGAATACCTGAATAGTGGCTGCACCTGATTGTGTGCAGCCATTGTTTAGTGTTTTGTTTAGACAGTTCTCCACCCAGCCTCCCTTCATTCAAAGGTTGTCAAGTGGGAGAGTGCCTACAAGGCCATGCACAGCTTGAATTTCAGCGGGCCCATCAGGAACTGGCTGAAATCTGTGCCATGTATAACTGGTGTTATAGGGCCAACGGATGAAATTACAGTGTGCAGAGGGGACTAAACATCCAACTGTTTGATACAGAAACATTTCCAGCCATCATAGCTTTGCATCATAAAGATTGACGCCATAGGTGGCAGGACCAGTAACCATAAGTTCTTTTCTCTACAGGTCGAGTTTTTTATTTGAATAGAGAGGGATTAGAGCACCTGTTGGGTTTTTATTGCTACCTCGGCCCCGTTTATGATATTTGCCCTATTTGTCCTGTTTACCATTAATATTAAAAGTGAAAGTAAAAGAAAATCCCAAATTTTTGGTTGACACCAGAACGGTAATAGAGGGAAAATCTTCCAGTGGGGACACTCGTTCTGGTGACACCCTCAGATTCCCTCACTTTGTAGAGATTTCTTCTCACTTTGTGTTTTGGTATAAGACAGGAAGTGACTTAGAATCTCCACAATGAGACACAGATGGCACAATCAGAAAAATCTAAAAGGAATACAAAACTTACATTAAACAAGTAACAAAAAAGAAAAAAAACAAAGCAATCGGGCATAAGAATACTGTATGTTGTTGTTTAGCCAATATGATAAAAAACCTCTGTTATATATAAAAAAGCTGCCTATCTGTACCTATATCAGACCTATACCTTTCAGTACTTATATCAGAGCCTCTCCTGGTGCTCACGTGACTCCTCAGCTCTCTCCTCTGTTCGGCTGACAGCTCCGGGGAGGAGGAGAGAGGGCCGAGGAGTCACCGGAGCACCGGGAGACGCTCTGATATAGGTAAAATTCGGCATATTTTTTATATAACACAGACACAGAGACACATCGTTATGTTACAGAGGGAATGGGAGTTTTTTTATGGTAGTTATAATAGCAGCAGGAGGGGGGCGGGCATTGACACGAGCAGACAGGCGGGGGATGATGACAGAGCAGGGCTGTGGATGAAGGGATGAAGGGGGCACGTAAACTGACCATGATAAACTGTTTACAGGGGGGAGAGTATAGTCAGGCAGGATCAGCCAGGTTTTTTAGGTGATACGGGGTGGCCAAATTACACAGCAGAAGCACTGTGTTGTATAACCTGCTTTAAGGGATAGGATCTGCTTTTTATTTTTATTTTTTTAGGGTAACAAACACTGTTACTAATTGGCTGGACTGAGTGTGTCCACACAGGCGCCCAGCACCACACAAAGTGAACTAAATGAAAAAGAAAGAGAAGGGCACAATGTTGGCCATTGTCTCAAAAGTCATAATAACACAGACTTCTACCCCCAAACAGGGGGTAGTAGCAAGAACGGAGGGGAGGGTTTGACTTCAAACAGAAGGTAACTAAGGTATAGGTCCAGAGACTAAATGTAGAAGAGAGTCACTGATGTCTTGTGTGTCCAGCCAGGGTCCCCAGATTCTAGTAAACTTCCCTGGACACCCTCTCGCCTCATAATTCTTCTTCTTTAATAAAAAGAGATTATACGAAAAAAAAGAGGGGTTAAAACCCTCTCTTTAGTCTATCCAAGATGAAAAAAGTTTTGCCTTTTTAGTTTTACTTTAATTTTTAATCTGACAAAGTCGATTTAAAACGTATACATTGGGCCTAATGTTATTATGGCATTGTTTTAATGACCAAAGAAACATACTCTCTTTTCAGATGAGCTTGGAGATATGTTCACCAAAGCCGGTTTGGAGAAAGTTCAGAATATAGTGGATCGACGGCTCCAAGTAAATCGAGGCAAACAGCTGACTATGTATCGCGTTTGGATCCAGTGTAAATATCGCAAGCCATGCAACTGAAAAATACAAAATAATTCGTCTTCACCATTATATAATCCATAGCGTATGATGAAAGTCATCCTGGAGTGTTGACAAGGAGAATGATATTTTTTTTTTTTTTTAAAGATGAGCAAAGAATAATGGGGAAACCGGCTACTTTTCCTTTGTTAACCTGTAGTGTCTGGAACCGTAGTCACCACTGAGAATCTCAGAACTTGAGAATGGATAAACATTGGGTCTGCTATTAATAAAAGGTGAAAAATACCAGTTTCATCGATCACATGATTATGTCGGTATGGCAAAAGGGCAGTTTTTATAAATCGCTCTGGATTCTGGATCTGCCCGCACTGTAACATTATATGTATTGTGACCCTTGACCAGCCTCTCGGCAATTTTAAACACATTCTTGTTCCAGGGACTTTGAACTTTATTCTCTGTACAGAAGGTAAACATGTGACAATGGTTCACATAATTTAAAGACTTTTTAAAACTTTTACAAAATAAAATGTCATAGTATTTATCATATTTAACGCAAGGATTGCCTGTTTCTTTGAAATTTTTCTAAGTTTCAAAACAACTTTATTTATTTTATTTTTTATTTGGGATGGCTGGTTGCATAAATGAATTGGTTCCTAGATTTTTCTTTGTGTAAATGCAGTTTTTGCTTACCTTTAACATACATATTCAAGAGATCATATCTTAGCTCTGCAGATCAGGTAACATAAAGCTACATGCTCATTGATAGACCAATGAGATCCCAACTGCTCCAACTACTTTTCCATTATAGAGGCATCTGTTATGCTCCTCCGGAGGTAGGTGAACAGCTCAGTGTTAATAGGGTTGTCTGACCTATGTTTTAAAGCAGTGGTCATCAACCCTGTCCTCAGGGCCCACTAACAGGCCAGGTTTGCAAGATAACTGCAATACATTACAGGTGATATCATTTGCTGCTCAGTGATTGCAGTATTCTAGTCTGCATCTCCCCAAGGTGGAAAAAGAAGGGAAGGTGGGACTTTGAATGAGATGGATGACTTTGTGGAGGCAAGTTTGAATGAGTACGAATTTTTATTGGTAAAACATTAAATGCAATAGAATATGGCAATGGATAAAAGCCGCATGTACAATAAGTATGCCGATTCATATTGAATCCACCCACACAAAACATACAAGCATGGCATGGGTGAAAGATTACATGGGTATAATAATTACGAAACAATTTAATGTTATATTGCATAGAATGAGTTCATATATATACATATCACATAAAGAACAGCACCAGCAACGACAATGTGAATATAAAAAATAAATATATAAGACCGTAGTAAATAAATAGGAATGTCCAAATTAATAATCTGCTGCAGACCAGGATTTGATATGTCCATTACAGACATAAATCAGCATCACGTATGCCCGACGCGTTTCGTGTAGAGACACTCTTCAGGGGCAGATGCTCAGGTATGTCTGCAGAGTGTAAAAAATAAAATAAATAATAACATTAGTCTATTTCTGATAGTTAATATAGAGGAAAGGCAAATTTTGCCCATCCTAAGTACTCACAAAAAAGTCCAATGCGGTGAGGTGCTGCGATCATGCAATCAGGGTCCCCAGAATAGTCCTCCCCGGGAGCTGAGGTACTTATAGCCGCGCGCAGCAGAGCGCCCATAGCAGAACCTCCCGATGGTCCATGACACAAAAGCTGGTGCATGAGTGAAAGACCAGGGTAACCCCAAATGGTAGCCTGGAGTGATCTAAATAGAAAAGTATACATAGGACTATGTAAATGAGTGAACAAAAATGAATGAAAAATATGTGAAAAAAATTAAAAAAAAATAAAAATGAGTGTGAATAGAGTGGACGATGTGATCGTGAAATGACATGACAGAAAGGGATCTAAAGATAAAAAATAGTGAGAAAAAAAAGGAAACAAAAAGGAAAGGGTGAAAAGGCCAACAAATGCAAAAACAAGGATGGCGTGGAGGGATGTGTGTAGACCTAGTGAATAACTTACGTGAGGACAAAGCTTGTACCTGGAGTGAAGTGCTGAGCTGCAGTGAAATGACTGGAAAGTGTGGCAGCAAAAGTTGTGTCAGGGGAGGCCGTTTATAGGAGCCCCACACGTGCACGCCGGCAAGTACCAGCGTCACGCTGGCGCGACATAGGCTGGGAGGGGCTCCAGCGGCGGCGGTAATCACCGCCCTCCGCAGGAGCCTGATTCCCCACCAAGGCGGCTCAGATGAAAAGTCACATGCGTTACGTGCTGGCGTCAAGCATGACGTCACACGTAGAGCAGGATGCGTGGCGCCGATGCTCCGTAAGCGCCCACCCACTACCCCGTGACCCCCCCGCCCATACTGGGCGGGAGGGGGAGGGGGGGGCACGTAGAAAGCATCGCAGCTCCCGGGTACGGACCAAAATGGGGGACCCCGAGTAGCCGAGGCAGCAGAACACCAGCAGTGGAGTGGCGCGATGGTGCTGTGTAGTAGCAGGGATACCACATTGTGTACCCTGTGCAAGAACCGGGGTAAGGTGACATTGCCACCCAGGATCTGCAAGCCTCTCACTTGGGTGGCAGGGGAACACTGCTTATCCAGTCACCACATCTCCATCCCTATTTGGTTTACAAAAAAATGGAGGGGGAAAGTGGGACTTTAAATGAGGCACATATGCCGTGTGCCTCCATCCCTATGATATATGGAAAAAGAAGGGAAGGTGGGACTTTGAATGAGATGGATGACTTTGTGGAGGCAAGTTTGAATGAGTACGAATTTTTATTGGTAAAACATTAAATGCAATAGAATATGGCAATGGATAAAAGCCGCATGTACAATAAGTATGCCGATTCATATTGAATCCACCCACACAAAACATACAAGCATGGCATGGGTGAAAGATTACATGGGTATAATAATTACGAAACAATTTAATGTTATATTGCATAGAATGAGTTCATATATATACATATCACATAAAGAACAGCACCAGCAACGACAATGTGAATATAAAAAATAAATATATAAGACCGTAGTAAATAAATAGGAATGTCCAAATTAATAATCTGCTGCAGACCAGGATTTGATATGTCCATTACAGACATAAATCAGCATCACGTATGCCCGACGCGTTTCGTGTAGAGACACTCTTCAGGGGCAGATGCTCAGGTATGTCTGCAGAGTGTAAAAAATAAAATAAATAATAACATTAGTCTATTTCTGATAGATAATATAGAGGAAAGGCAAATTTTGCCCATCCTAAGTACTCACAAAAAAGTCCAATGCGGTGAGGTGCTGCGATCATGCAATCAGGGTCCCCAGAATAGTCTTCCCCGGGAGCTGAGGTACTTATAGCCGCGCGCAGCAGAGCGCCCATAGCAGAACCTCCCGATGGTCCATGACACAAAAGCTGGTGCATGAGTGAAAGACCAGGGTAACCCCAAATGGTAGCCTGGAGTGATCTAAATAGAAAAGTATACATAGGACTATGTAAATGAGTGAACAAAAATGAATGAAAAATATGTGAAAAAAAATTAAAAATAAATAAATAAATAAATAAAAATGAGTGTGAATAGAGTGGACGATGTGATCGTGAAATGACATGACAGAAAGGGATCTAAAGATAAAAAATAGTGAGAAAAAAAAGGAAACAAAAAGGAAAGGGTGAAAAGGCCAACAAATGCAAAAACAAGGATGGCGTGGAGGGATGTGTGTAGACCTAGTGAATAACTTACGTGAGGACAAAGCTTGTACCTGGAGTGAAGTGCTGAGCTGCAGTGAAATGACTGGAAAGTGTGGCAGCAAAAGTTGTGTCAGGGGAGGCCGTTTATAGGAGCCCCACACGTGCACGCCGGCAAGTACCAGCGTCACGCTGGCGCGACAGGCTGGGAGGGGCTCCAGCGGCGGCGGTAATCACCGCCCTCCGCAGGAGCCTGATTCCCCACCAAGGCGGCTCAGATGAAAAGTAACATGCGTTACGTGCTGGCGTCAAGCATGACGTCACACGTAGAGCAGGATGCGTGGCGCCGATGCTCCGTAAGCGCCCACCCACTACCCCGTGACCCCCCGCCCATACTGGGCGGGAGGGGGAGGGGGGGGCACGTAGAAAGCATCGCAGCTCCCGGGTACGGACCAAAATGGGGGACCCCGAGTAGCCGAGGCAGCAGAACACCAGCAGTGGAGTGGCGCGATGGTGCTGTGTAGTAGCAGGGATACCACATTGTGTACCCTGTGCATCTCCCCAAGGTAATACATAAAACCTGGCCTGTTAGCTTGGCCCTTAGGACAGGGTTGATGATCACTGTTTTAAAGGAGGTCAAGAAATATCAGCCGCACTAAGTGTAACTGATCCCAGCGCTCAACAGACAAAAAAACCTCTTGCACGATAGCTGCTATTATATAAAAAGAAAATTGTGAAAATTTGCAAGGAAAATATGAATACAATCCCAGCATTAACAGCGCTTAAAAATACCCAAAAGTATTCAGTGCAGTAAATGCATTCAATGAACGATAAATTATAAACAAACATTAGTCAGTAAGTAAAAAAATAAAGTCCATAGAATAGTCCATGAAGTATGTGGGGTGATCCGTATCCCAACAGAATCTTACCAGAAAATCACTAAGTTCCTGAATACCGTCACCGATATGCCACATGCACAAATATACTCTTTGGTAATTCACTCACCACAAGAATGAGTCAATCAGCCTGATATCTCCACACATTGCTTGATAGACACGTGTCTGTGGATCATGAGGGTTCCTCAAAAAGTGGCTCAGAAGTGCATCACGCAAAACAAAGGAACACTCCATATAGCGTAATACTGTAATTTTATTAAATAATATCCCCCACAAACAATAAATGCTTACAGGAAGAACTATAAAAACAGCGTGTATCCATTAGCCTGTACAACACAGCGTATGTCCTCTCACCGCTACATGGGATGGCTGGCAGCGTGGGGTGGGGCTCTCCCTGTTCACACTGGTCAGCATATTTAACTGGGCAGGATTGAATTGTAATTATGATCCATTCAATCCTGCCCAGCAGCAGCACAGCTAGCTTTCAGAGCAGACTTTGTATGTGTGTATATGAAGGGGTTTCCTTCTTGAATAATGCTGTGATCTGTGAGGCAGAACTTGGGAGGTTTGGACTCCTCCCGTAGGAGTGACTAGGTGGGCCTGATTGCTAATTAGGATGTATTTAATTCCACCCACCATCAGAGCTGTGAAGAAAGTTACATAATTTGCAAAGTCTGAAAGACTACAAAGAAGAGTGTAGTAGACTCTGGTCAATGCAGGAAGTGGCTGTGGAAGGAACAGAGTTCTTGCACAATAGGGTATTGTGAGTTCTTGCACAGCAGGATATACAGGGTGTCACATGACACAAAGCAACAACTAAACCCAGAATATCAGGAGGTTTGCAGGCAACAGAGCAATATGGTACAGAGGTATGATTTATGATGGGATTGATCATTCCATTCAGTTCTAGTGAAAAAAAAAGTTAGAGTTCAGCTTTAAGCATAGTTCACCTTGCATTAGTTTATGATACAAAGCAATTTGGCAGCTTAAATGTCACCCAGTTTTAGAGTACATGTTTACAGTTAGGTTTACACTGGTACCTTGAAATTTGAATTCCGATCCTGGTAATCCTGCCCCCTGATTGCTGTCTTTCTTCTTGCTCATCATATATACAATGTGTCACCAAGAATAGAGTTATAGGATACCTTGTGGTAATGCCTGAGGCTACTTGCACAATGAGATGTTGGAAAGGAGAAATGATGACTTCATCACGATCTTTATGTTCATATTTTTGTATGGTAATATTTTATTCCTAAATGATAACATGTTACAGGAATGCGTTTACAAATAGGTCTTGACATGCGTATGACATTACCAAGTTAAAACTACCCAATCCTCCTTCCCTTGGGGACTGGATTTGGGAAGTGAATAGACATGTAATGTTTAAGAAAAATATTTATGCTCAATGCAGCGCCTCTGAAAAGTTAGCAAAAATATGGAAGAAATGGATAGCTGCATCATGTTCCTAATCTAACTTTAACTTTAAATAAAGGCTATGGTGCCTTGAAAAAGTATTCACACCCCTGGAAATTTTCCACATTTTGTCATGTTTCAACCAAAAATGTAAATTTACTTTGTAGAACCACAGCTGCAAGTCTTTGTAGGTATGTCTCCACCCAGCTTTGCACATCTAGAGAGTGACATTTTTGCCCATTCTTCTTTGAAAAACAACTCAAGCTCTGTCAGATTGGATGGAGAGCGTCTGTGAACAGCAATTTTCAAGTCTTGCCACAGATTCTCAATTGGATTTAGGTCTGGGCTTTGATTGGACCATTCTAACACGTGAATATGCTTTGATCTAAACCATTTCAGCTCTGGCTGTATGTTTAGGGTCAATGTCCTGCTGGAAGATGAACTTCCGCCCCAGTCTCATGTCTTTTGCAGACTCGGGTTTTCTGAGGGTTTTCTTTTAACATTGCCCTGTATTTGGCTCCATCCATCTTCCCATCAACTCTGTCCAGCTTTCCTGTCCCTGCTGAAGAAAAGCCTCCCCACAATATGCTGTCACCACCATGTTTCACGGTGGGGATGGTGTGTTCAGGGTGATGTGCAGTGTCAGTTTTCCGCCACAAACAGCGTTTTGCTTTTAGACGCGAAAGTTCAATTTTGGTCTCATCTAACCAGAGCACCTTCTTCCACATGTTTGCTGTGTCCCCCACATGGCTTTTCGCAACCTGCAAATGGGACTTCTTATCGTTTTCTTTCAACAATGGCTTTCTTCTTGCCACTCTTCCATTAAGGCCAGATTTGCGGAGTGCACAACTAATAAATGTCCTGTGGACAGATTGTCCCACCTGAGCTGTGGATCTCTGCAGCACTTCCAGAGTTACCATTGGCCTCTTGGCTGCTTCTCTGATTAATTCTCTCCTTGCCCGGCCTGTCAGTTTAGGTGGATGGCCGTGTCTTGGTAGGTTTGCAGTTGTGTCATTCTCTTCAGGATGATGGAATGAACAGTGCTCTGTGAGATGTTCAAAGCTTGTGATATTTTTTTATAACCTAACCCTGCTTTAAACTTCTCCACAACGTTATCCCTGACTTGTCCGGTGTGTTCCTTGGCCTTCATGATGCTGTTTGTTTACTAAGGTTCTCTAACAAACATCTGCGGGCTTCACAGAACAGCTGTGATTACATAACACACAGGTTGACACTATTTACTAATTAGGTGACTTCTGAATGTAATTGGTTCCACTAGATTTTACTTAGGGACATCAGATTAACCACTTCAGCCCCGGAATAATTTACCCCCTTCCTGACCAGAGCACTTTTTACAATTTGGCACTGCGTTGCTTCAACTGCTAATTGCGCGGTCATGCAATGCTGTACCCAAACGAAATTTGCGTCCTTTTCTTCCCACAAATAGAGCTTTCTTTTGATGTTATTTGATAACCTCTGCGGTTTTTATTTCTTGCGCTATAAACGGAAAAAGACCGAAAATTTTGAAAAAAATAATTTTCTACTTTTTGTTATAAAAAAAACCCAATAAACTTAATTTTAGTCATACATTTAGGCCAAAATGTATTCAGCCACATGTCTTTGGTAAAAAAAATTGTCAATAAGCGTATATTTATTGGTTTGCGCAAAAGTTATAGCGTCTACAAACTAGGGTGCATTTTTTGGAATTTACACAGCTTTTAATTTATGACTGCCTATGTCATTTCTTGAGGTGCTAAAATGGCAGGGCAGTACAAAACCCCCCAAATGACCCCATTTTGGAAAGTAGACACCCCAAGGAAATTGCTAAGAGGCATGTTGAGCCCATTGAATATTATTTTTTTTTTGTCCCAAGTGATTTGAATAATGACAAAAAAAAAAATTACAAAAAGTTGTCACTAAATGATATATTGTAAGATATGTGGACAATTTAAACCGCCTCTGCCTCACATCAATCCGCGCCTTGGAATTACTCTGTAATCAGCTGCAGCAGGCTCAAGCAGCTACTTTAAAAAATGAACATGTAATTAAACAATAAGACTAAAATCATAAAATATGCGAGCCAAGTCTCTGATTCGTTGTACTTATTGAAGCAGCGCTGAGTGTCCGATGTTATAAAACACTTTATATAAAACAGATGCTGGAGAGACAGGAAAGTTTCAAAATAAAGATGTGGTCTGTGGTTATGAAGGTATACGTAGAAATCCTTCCACCAATAATGATCACCGCGTGAGGGGGTCGCCCCCCGTGAGATTGCACTCACCACAATTTTAGTAATCACAAGCCTTTGGATAATGATCTTTAAACTTGCCGTCTCCTTAGTTCAACCACAAGGTGGTGCAAGACCCTCTCGGTAAGTCAGTAATTATGTTTTTCAGAGCTCTTGAAAAACATAATTACTGACTTACCGAGAGGGTCTTGCACCACCTGGTGGTTGAACTAAGGAGACGGCAAGTTTAAAGATCATTATCCAAAGGCTTGTGATTACTAAAATTGTGGTGAGTGCAATCTCACGGGGGGCGACCCCCTCACGCGGTGATCATTATTGGTGGAAGGATTTCTACGTATACCTTCATAACCACAGACCACATCTTTATTTTGAAACTTTCCTGTCTCTCCAGCATCTGTTTTATATAAAGTGTTTTATAACATCGGACACTCAGCGCTGCTTCAATAAGTACAACGAATCAAAGACTTGGCTCGTATATTTTATGATTTTAGTCTTATTGTTTAATTAAATGATATATTGCTCACACAGGCCATGGGCATATGTGGAATTTCACCCCAAAATACATTCAGCTGCTTCTCCTGAGTATGGGGATACCACATGTGTGGGACTTTTTGGGAGCCTAGCCGCGTACGGGGCCCCGAAAACCAAGCACCGCTTTCAGGATTTCTAAGGGTGTAAATTTTTGATTTCACTCTTCACTGCCTATCACAGTTTCGGAGGCCATGGAATGCCCAGGTGGCACAACCCCCCCCCCCCCCCCAAATGACCCCATTTTGGAAAGTAGACACCCCAAACTATTTGCCGAGATGCATGGTGAGTATTTTGCAGCTCTCATTTGTTTTTGAAAATGAAGAAAGACAAGAAAAAAAAAATTTTTTTCTTTTTTTTAGTTTTTAAAACTTTGTGACAAAAAGTGAGGTCTGCAAAATACTCACTATAACTCTCATTCCATGGCCTCCGAAACTGTGATAGGCAGTGAAGAGTGAAATCAAAAATTTACGCCTTTAGAAAGCCTGAAGGTGGTGCTTGGTTTTCGGGGTCCCGTGCGCAGCTAGGCTCCCAAAAAGTCTCACACATCAGGAGAAGCAGCTAAATGTATTTTGGGGTGTAATTTCACATATTCCCATGGCATGTTTGAGCAATATATCATTTAGTGACAACTTTGTGCAAAAAAAAAAAAAATTGTCTTTTTCATGCAACTTGTGTCACAATATAAAATATTCCATGGACTCAACATGCCTCTCAGCAAATAGCTTGGGGTGTCTACTTTCCAAAATGGGGTCATTTGGGGGGGGGGGGGGGGGGGGTGTTGAACTGTCCTGGCATTTTATGCACAACATTTAGAAGCTTATGTCACACATCACCCACTCTTCTAACCACTTGAAGACAAAGCCCTTTGACACTTTTTGTGTACATGAAAAAAAATTTTTTTTTGCAAGAAAATTACTTTGAACCCCCAAACATTATATATATATTTTAAAAGCAAATGCCCTACAAATTAAAATGGTGGGTGTTTCATTTTTTTTTCACACAGTATTTGCAATTTGCGATTTTTCAAAACGCATTTTTGGGGGGAAAAAAACACTTTTTTAAATTTTAATGCACTAAAACACACTATATTGCCCAAATGTTTGATGAAATAAAAAAGATGATCTTAGGCCGAATACATGGATACCAAACATGACATGCTTTAAAATTGCGCACAAACGTGCAGTGGCAACAAAATACATTTTTAAAAGCATTTAAAAGCCTTTACAGGTTACCATTTTAGATTTACAGAGGAGGTCTACTGCTAAAATTACTACCCTTGATCTGACCTTCGCGGTGATACCTCACATGCATGGTGCAATTGCTGTTTATATTTGACGCCAGACCGACGTTTGCGTTCGCCTTAGCGCGAGAGCAGGGGGGGGGGACAGGAGTGCTTTTTTTTTTTTTCCTTTATTATTTTTTTGCTTTTTTATCTTATTTTTAAACTGTCCCTTTCATTTTTTTAAAATCATTTTTATTATTATATCAGGGAATGTAAATATCCCCTATGATAGCAATAGGTAGTGACAGGTACTCTTTTTTGAAAAAATTGGGGTCTATTAGACCCTGGATCTCTCCTCTGCCCTCAAAGCATCTGACCACACCAAGATCGGTGTGATAAAATGCTTTCCCAATTTCCCAATGGCGCTGTTTACATCCGGCGAAATCTAAGTCATGAAATGCTCGTAGCTTCCGGTTTCTTAGGCCATATAGATGTTTGGAGCCACTCTGGTCTTTGATCAGCTCTATGGTCAGCTGGCTGAATCACCGGCTGCATTCTCAGGTTCCCTGTTGGGACAGGAGAGCCAGAGAAAAACATGGAAGACGGTGGGGGGGGGGGGCATTCCCTCCCACTGCTTGTAAAAGCAGTCTAGAGGCTAATTAGCCGCTAGGATTGCTTTTACACGAAAGCCAACCACTGGCTGAAAAGAATGATACCAAGATGATACCTAAACCTGCAGGCATCATTCTGGTATAACCACTCAAAGTCCAGCAACATACCAGTACGTTGCTGGTCCTTGTTGGGCATATATTGTAATCTTTTTTTTTTCATGCAGCTTGTGGGCTGAACGAAAACAATAGATTGATCGGTGGGTATGCCCACCATTAGAATACCTCCCTTCATCCACCCACTTCTAATGATGGGCATACATGCACCATTTATACATGCCGAAGCAGGGGGGGCATCCTCCCGCAAAAGGTAGGAGCAAATCGCTCCTCCGCCCCTGCTGCCCCCATGCTTCGGCATATATCACCTGTAACTTTTATAACTGTAACTGGTTCCAGGTTCGGGTCTCTCAAAATGCGATGGCATCTTGGGAGACCCTGTGAAAGTGTGTCTAGTCTGTGCAATGCTGTACCCTACGCTAATACTCAACTAGCATATGGTAGTGTTTAAAACATTCACCAATGCAAAGACCAGGATTGTCAGGACAGGAGGGACAATAATAGCGGGTGTCACGCCTATATCCGCGCTTGCTGCAGACATGACATCTTTTTTGGGGGGGTTCGTTGGGTAGGGGTACTCGGGAGGACATAAAGAAAATGCCTCTCATGCAGCCGACTGCATTTGGTTGGGGATGTGAATGGGGGAAGTACGGGCGCTGCAGAAGTGGTGGGTTCCCAATTAGGATTGGCGAATGCAGCAGGAAGGGCATTATGGGCACGACGGGCCTGTGTTTGGCTTCTTGGTGGCAGCGGGACACTACTTGTGCTTGTCACCTAACCAGCTTGAACTGCACTTATGGGACTCGCCACGTCACCAAGTGTTACTGCAGTGCTGGTTTGACTACGACCGGGGTGTACTAGGCCGCTGGTGCTTGCCAGTTCACCAAAACGCTACCAAAAAAACTGTTATCGATCGCAGGGATTAGGCCTGACTCTGCGAACGCTGCAGTTATGCGTTTAGTGTTTTGTAAGTGACAGTGATCGATCGATACTGCACTTGGGTGGGCTGGGCTGGGCTGGGCGGAGGGGCAAAACGCAGGTGCTAGCAGGTATCTGGGCTGATCCCGCTAACACTGCGTTTTTGGGAACCCTAAACTGCTGGGGACGCTAGTATAGATCTGATCGGATCAGATATTGATCCGTTCAGATACTATACCACTAAGGGAGGTGTACGGTGCGTGCGTGGGTGTTAGCGCTACAGGCACTAAGCTGACGCTGCCTGGGGCTGGTGCTTGCCAGTTCACCAAACGCTACCAAAAAAACTGTTAGCGATCGCAGGAATCAGGCCTGACTCTTTGTAATTGACAGTAATCGATCGATACTGCACTTGGGTGGGCTGGGCTGGGCAGAGGGGCAAAACGCAGGTGCTAGCAGGTATCTGGGCTGATCCCGCTAACATTGCATTTTTGGGAACCCTAAACTGCTGGGGATGCTAGTATAGATCTGATCGGATCAGATATTGATCCGTTCAGATACTATACCACTAAGGGAGGTGTATGCTGCATGTGTGGGTGTTAGCGGTACTGGCACTAACCTGACGCTGCCTGTGGCGACGCAGACCTTATCTGACCCTAAAACCTAAGTTATATCACCGCTGGGCTATCAGGGGGCTAAACCTTTATTCGGTAATAAATGGCGGGTGCCCTGACACTATAAAAAAAATTAACTAACCAGCGTCACCCGTAACAGTTATACGGTGATCACTGGTGAAACGGTTAACTAGGGGGCAATTAAGGGGTTAAAACCTTTATTAGGTAGTATATAGGGGTCCCTGACGCTATAAAACGCTGACGGCGAACCTATATATTTACCTCTCTAACTAGCGTCACCAGTGACACTAATACAGCGATCAGAAAAATGATCGCTTAGTGACACTGGTGACGGGGGGGTGATCAAGGGGTTAAAACTTTATTAGGGGGGGTACCCTAGACCTAAAGGGGGCTAATACTAACTGCCCTACCACACTAACTGTCACAAACTGACACCAATGCAGTAATCAGAAAAAAAAACTGCTTGGTGCCAGTGTGACAGGGAGGGTGGGGGTGTAATGTATGCCTGGCGTGTTCTACTGTGTGTTGTGCACTCACTCGGATGTCTTCTCTCCTCGGCGCCGGAACAGAAAATACCGAGCTGAGGAGAGATGACATTTCCTCTGCCTCTGTTTACTATACAGAGGCAGAAGAAGATTCTCATTGGCTGGGAGAGATCGCGAGGGGGGGCACGAATGGATGGTCTCCCCCTCACCTCTCATCGCTCCCGGACACAAGCCGACCGCCTCGGGCACCGGGGGGGGGGTCCGATTGGACCCCCTGCCCGTGGGCAGGCAAGGACTTATATATAAGTCCTTATGCCTGCCCGTGCCATTGTGCCGATGTACATCGTCGTGCGGCGGTTGGCAACTGATTAAGGTGGAGCTTCTCTTTAAGGAACAATCTATATAAATTTTATGCCCCGTTGGGGCAGCACACTGGCATAGGTACAGTGAGGGAAAAAAGTATTTGATCCCCTGCTGATTTTGCACACTGACAAAGAAATGATCAGTCTATAATTTTTTTGGTAAGTTTATTTTAACAGCGAGAGACAGAATAACAACAAAAACGCATTTCAAAAAAGTTATAAATTGATTTGCATTTTAATGAGTGAAATAAGTATTTGATCCCCTATCAATCAGCATGATTTCTGGCTCCTAGGTGTCTTCTATACGGGTAACGAGCTGAGATTAGGAGCACTCCCTTAAAGGGAGTGCTCCTAATTTCAGCTTGTTACCTGTATAAAAGACATCTGTCCACCGAAGCAATCAATCAGATTCCAATCTCTCCACCATGGCCAAGACCAAAGAGCTGTCCAAGGATGTGACGGACAAGATTGTAGACCTACACAAGGCTGGAATGGGCTACAAGACCATCGCCAAGCAACTTGGTGAAAGGGTGACAGCAGTTGATGCAATTATTCGCAAATGGAAGAAACACAAAATAACGGTCAATCTGCCTCGGTCTGGGGCTCCATGTAAGATCTCACCTTGTGGAGTTTCAATAATCACAAGAACGGTGAGGAATCTTGTCAATGATCTCAAGGCATCTGGGACCATAGTCACCAGTGGCAGTCCGTCCCTTAGGGGTGTCCGGGCGCCACCCCCTCTCTCCAGGCCACCCCCTATATGGTAATGGATAGATTCATGCAATCTATTCATGGCCGCTGCGGCCACCCCCTATTTATGCGCCTGGCACCTTTCGGGGCACCGGGTGCATGAACTACAGCGGCAAGGGATTTTTTTTAAGCACCTGATTGGAGCCAAAGGCTCTAATAGGCTGGGCTCAGGTCGCAGAGTATGCGACCAAAGCCCGCCCAGGTGTGTTACAACAGCAAATGAATATTCTCTGTTGAAACACTGATCCTCAATCTGGCCAATCAGAAGCGGGTGTGAGACCCCTTTTCCAATGGCCAAAAGGAGAAGACTCCCGATTGGCCACCGAGGAGGAGGGAGGAAATGGAAGCCGCCGCTGTGGAGAACGGGAGGCCGCTGCCTCCGCCGAGCAGGGGGAAACCACCGGAAACCACCGGAGATGGGGTAAGTGCCCCCCCTCCACTGATAGTAATCAAAAAAACAATTGGCAACGCACTACGCCATGAAGGACTGAAATCCTGCAGTGCCCCCAAGGTCTCCCTGCTCAAGAAAGCACATGCAAAGGCAAGGCTGAAGTTTGCTAATGAACATCTGAATGATTCAGAGGAGAACTGGGTGAAAGTGTTGTGATCAGATGAGACCAAAATTGAGCTCTTTGGCATCAACTCAACTCGCCGTGTTTGGAGGAGAAGGAATGCTGCCTATGACCCCAAGAACACCATCCCCACCGTCAAACATGGAGGTGGAAACATTATGCTTTGGGGGTGTTTTTCTGCTAAGGGGACAGGACAACTTCACCGCATCAAAGAAACGTCTGACCTCTGTGATTGCCAACAAGAGTTTTGCCACCAAGTACTAAGTCGTATTTTGCGAAGGGGTCAAATACTTATTTCACTCATTAAAATGCAAATCAAATTATAACTTTTTGAAATGCGTTTTTCTGGATATTTTTGTTGTTATTCTGTCTCTCACTGTTAAAATAAACCTACCATTAAAAATTATAGACTGATCATTTCTTTGTCAGTGGGCAAACGTACAAAATCAGCAGGGGATCAAATACTTTTTTCCCTCACTGTATATATATATGTTGCGACTTTTTGAAGTGATTATCAGCCATAACCTCGGTATTGTTTTTTTACAGCCGGTGGCTGGTTTTCTCATTAAGGAGGCTCACCGGTGTTTCTCAGGCTTACCGTTTCCTCCGGCTCACCTGAGAAACAATCTGACGAGTAGAACCTCTTTGATCGCCTCTATTGCCTTGGAGGACCAGGATGTCACTTCCGGGCGAGGCTGGAAGTAGACAATTGTAAAGGTAAAGTAGAGATTTAGGGTCTTCTTGACCCCGGATCTCCTCATAAAGAGGACCTGTCATCTTATTTCTTTTATTATTATTATCATACAGGATTTATATAGCGCTGACAGTTTACACAGTGCTTTACAACATTAGGGCAGACAATACAAGTACAATACAATTCAATACAGGAGGAATCAGAGGGCCCTGCTCGTTAGAGCTTACAATCTAGGAGGGAGGGTCAAGTTATACAAAAGGGTAATAGCTGTGGGGGATGAGCTAATGGAGAAAATAGTGCAGTTATTAGATGAAGGCAGGATAGGCTTCTCTGAAGAGGAAGGTTTGCAGGGATCGCCTAAAAGTGGATAAATTTGGAGACAGTCTGACAGATTGGGGTAGGGAATTCCAGAGGATGGGCGAGGCTTGGGAGATGTCCCGGAGGCGGATATGGGAGGAGGTGATGAGGGAGCTAGAGAGCAGGAGGTCTTGGGAGGAACGGAGATGGCGATTAGGTTGGTATTTTGAGACTAGGTTAATGATGTAGCTGGGGGCAGAGTTGTGGATGGCTTTGTAACTTGTTAGTATTTTGAATTTAATTCGTTGGGCGAGTGGCAGCCAATGGAGGGATTGGCAGAGAGGGGTAGCAGACACTGAGCGGTTTGTAAGGTGGATAAGTCTGGCAGCAGCATTCATGATGGACTGCAGGGGGGATAGTCTGTTTAAAGGTAAGCCAATGAGGAGTGAGTTGCAGTAGTCAAGGCGAGAGATAACCAGGGAGTGAATCAGGAGCTTTGTGGTTTCATTGGTTAGAAAGGGACGTAGTTTAGAGATGTTGTGGAGGTTGAGGCGGCAAGCTTTGGAAAGTGATTGGATGTGGGGCTGAAAGGAGAGTTCAGAGTCCAGGATAACACCTAGCACCCTGACGTGTGGGGACGAGTGGATGGTTGTGCCATTGCTCTTGACAGAGAAGTCAAGGGAAGAGGCACGTGGGGGAGGAAATATAAGCTCAGTTTTGGACAAGTTGAGTTTGAGGAAGTGGTGTGACATCCATACAGATATGTCGGTTAGTAAGTTAGTGATGCGTGAGGAGACTGATGGAGTGAGTTGAGGGGTGGAGAGATAGATTTGCGTGTCATCAGCATAGAAATGATATTGAAAGCCGTGAGAGGCTATCAGCTGACCCAGGGAAGAGGTGTAGATTGAAAATAAAAGAGGTCCAAGAACAGAACCTTGGGGGACCCCGACAGAGAGGGGAAGAGGAGTGGAGGAAGTAGAATTGTAAGTGACACTGAAGGTGCGTAGGGATAGGTAGGATGAGAGCCACTGAAGAGCACAGTCACAGAGACCGAGGGAGTAAAGTTTTTTGAGGAGGAGGGGGTGGTCAACCGTGTCAAAGGCAGCTGAAAGATCCAGAAGTAGGAGTACAGAATAGTGTCCGTTGGTTTTTGCAGTTAGTAGGTCATTTGTGAGTTTTAAAAGAGCAGTTTCTGTGGAGTGTTGAGGGAGGAATCCAGATTGAAGGGGATCAAGAAGGTTGTTTTTAATGAGGTGGTCACTCAGTTGGTTGTAAACCAGGCGTTCAAGGAGCTTAGAGGAAAAGGGGAGCAAGGAGATGGGGCGTAGGTTGTTAAGATTTGTAGGGTCCAAGGACGACTTTTTGAGTATGGGGGTGACCAGTGCATGTTTTAGAGCGTCGGGGAAGATGCCAGAGGTGAGGGAGAGATTGAAGATGTGGGTTAGAGAGTGTAGGATGGGGTCAGAGGGTGACTGTAGCATTTGAGAGGGAATAGGGTCCAGGGGACAGGTGGTTAGGTGGGCGATAGAGAGGAGTTTAGCAACTTCATCTGTAGTAGCAGATTTGAATAGGGGGAGTGTCAGTTGTACCTGTTGACATGGGGTCTTAGCTGGGGGCGATACCTGTAGAATGGAGATTTCATCACGGATTGTATTAATCTTGTTTTTGAAGTGATTAGCAATCTCCTGGGCAGTGAGTGAGTCAGTGGGTGGAGGCGGTGGAGGACAAAGTAGAGAGTTGAAGGTAGAGAAGAGTTTACGGGGATTGGATGAGAAGGTGGAAGCTATAAACGAACCTGCCTCTTGAAGGGCGCTACTGTTGTAGAGTAAGACTCTGAGCAGACCTGTCTGTAGTGGCAGTGTGTGCGGCAGACGCTTATTCTAAAATTATAATTGGTATTGCAAAATTACGTGTCTCCCCCGGCTCGGTCTTTTAAACGGGGGTGGTGGCAGTTAAAGGGTTAATTGTGTAATTAGCCCAGTGACAATCACTCTCAGGTTGCTCGCACCTAGATTGTGGTCCCGCAAGATGGAAAATCTTTGTGCTGGGCGCAGCTGAGAGTGGCATTGTTACGTAAGTGACAGCGTGGTGTGAGGTTGGCCGGTCCTTCGTTGCAAGTTAGCGAGGAGGGCGGGGATCTGACACCCGCGTTCGTCACAGGGATGTTTACAAAAAAAAAAAAAAGTAAACAAACGTATACATAAGTCGCACACACGTATGTAAACGGTATTCGCACCACACATGTGATTTATTACTATGAACTTTAGAGCGAGAGCAATAATTCTAGTGCTGTAACTCTAAACAGGTAACCTGTAAAAGGCATTTAAAGAATTCCCTATGTAGATTTTTAATTACCGTAGTTTGTCGCCAATCCACGAGCGTGCGCATTTTTAAAACATGGCATGTTAGGTATCTTTTTATTCGGCGTAACATCATCCATTACATTACAAAAACAATGGGAGATAGATAGATAGATAGATAGATAGATAGATAGATAGATAGATAGATAGATAGATAGATAGATAGATAGATAGATAGATAGATCTATCTATTTTTTTTTTTTTATTATTAAAGTGTATTTTTTTCCCCAAAAATTGCGTTTGCAAAACCGCTACGCAAATACCGTGTGACATAATAAATTGCGATGATCGCCATTTTATTCCCTAGGGTCTCTGTCTGCTAAAAAAAATGTATAATGTTTGGGGGTTATAAGTAATTTTCCAGCAGAAAATATTGATTTAAACTTGTAAACAAAAGTGCCAGAAAAAACACGGTCTTAAAGTGGTTAAACCCCCAAACATAATATATGTGCAGCAAGCTGAGACCCTGTAGAATAAAACAGTGGCGGTTGTACTTTTGTATGGTAGAGCAATTGTTTCTTTATTTCCGGTAAAAATTGCACTGAAGTTAATTGTAGTATACACAAACACAATACATTACTCGATTTTTGGGGGAAATTTACAATAACTGGCTGCAAACAGATCCCAAACATGCCAGCCCTAAAACTGCATGTGCCTGTGAAACCACAACAAACTGGGGGCAACTATTGATTTGTTAGGATTCTGTGGTGTATTGTTGTTGCTGAGGGTGAACCGATGAGGGGGAGGAACTTGTCCAACCTCCTCAGGAGGTGGTTCAAATCGGAGAGGTACAGAGCGCAGAGGGTGATCGCATGCCTGCCGGAATGCCAGCACCACTATACGCTACTGTGTGGGGGTTGACCAATACCAAGCTATAAAGATTATCCAAAAATGTGTGAGGTAACCCACCACCCCAGGGTTTTGTGTTAATTAGACAAGAGGAGGCACATCTCCCGGTAGAGTTAAGGGAAGGGGAAAGTTCAACTGAAAACTTAGATAGACTGGATAGGGGGAGGGAGGGGGTGAGCTAAAGAGCGGCCTGGTACGGGTGTGAGGTGCACATATCACACTTAGTCTACTTGTATCTCTGTGGTGTGTGTCCCAATTTGTTGGAACACACATCATGTATTACCATGGGTAGTCCAGTAATGGGGACTGTGCGTCAGATCATTCTTGAAGTCATGAACCATACATCCATATTAAAGAAATATCTAAACAAACAGGTAACCATTAAAGAACTATGAGCGGTAAATCTAAGGAATAAAGAGCGACAGAGAATCTTAAACTCTATCAATTCTTGCCATACAGTTTATATACCTACTAAGAAAGTCTCTGCTCCAGTAACTGAAAGTCATTCAGCCTGCTGGTCATGAGACCTCCAATGAGAGGTGATTACCTAGCCAAAAAAAGGCGAGTGGTAGGAATATTGAGAGTCTTGTGAGGGAGAGGTTACGTCTCCGATTGATACAAAACAACTTTAGTGCATCTCTGTGGTTGTTTCTGCCTTGCATTTGTTCCTTCCATATCGTGGGTGCATAGAGTCCCCAAGGTGGGCGTCATGGATGTTAGTTTGCTCTGGGAACCATGCTGCAGGTAGATCTGGAGTGAGGGTGTGTCCTTTGCTGCATGTAGGTTGTACGTGGATGGAGGGGAGAAGGCAGTAAGTATTGTGGTAACTGATCATGAGGGTTTAGCCTTCAGAGCAAGTGAGTTTTGGGTGTATTTCCTTATCTTTGTCTTCCCCTTAGTGACAGTCAGGGAGACATGCACTCTGTCAGCAGGCGACTGGTACTGGAGGGAGGTATAGTGCGTTAAGTCTCTTACCTGTTCCAGGGGGGGGGTCCTTGCGCTGGTAATGGCTGTTCCGGTAACCGTTCTGTTCGTCAGGTCCGGAAGATGAGGGGCGTTGGGGCGGAGCGGTATCCGTCCTGTGCTGTGGCATTGTTGCGTAGTGTCGGCTGTTGACGACGGAGCCTTCGGTGCGTTGCTTGACGTTCCCCAGGGGTCATAGCGAGAAGAGCATTGTGACTCAAGTCATCCTTTAATCAGGCTCTGTTTGTGAACAGCAGGGAGGTATGGGTGATGTAGTTTTCCTTTGGAAACATGCAAAATCTGTTTTTACTGTCTGACAAGCAGGCTTGCATATTTCAGAGTACAGTTTCGCGCGGTAGTAGTAAAAGCAAAGGTTGTTAGGAGTGCAATTACAGTTCTCGGTAGGTATTGTGATGTATTGAACAAGAGTTATAAAACTGGGTAAATGGTACTCACGGGGAGAAAACTTATCTTTGCAATTGTTAACTGGGTTGACGGTAACTGAGATGAGGAAGAACTTCAACAGGGTGATCAGCGGTCCCGGTGAGCACTCCTGGATCTGGGTGAGATTGAAGGACTGTCATCCTGGTGAGGGTTGTGAGACATGATGTGGTGCCTGGGTCCAGAGGGGGATCGTACCCTGCGAAACCTGGTTTCCTGAGCCTCCTAAGGTTCCTCTCGTGGTTTTTCTGTTCTGGTAACAGCATATCTGAAATTAGCACACCGATTGGGAACGTCCACTTGTGGGATGCCTAGGGTATCACAAAAATGTGGTAGATCCTCTGGCACTTTGAGCAGTGCTGTGCGGCCATGAATTGTGGCGGACAGGCAGAAGGGGAATTTCCACTTGTAATGGATTCCCTCATTCCGAAGGGTATCCAACATGGGTTTCAGGTCTCGGCGGTGTTGTAAGGTGATACCTGAGAGGTCTTGAAATATTTGAATTGTTGCCGTCTCGTATGCGAGTTGCTGTCGCTCCCTTGCCTGTCGCAGGATCCCCTGTTTACACTTGTAATCCACTAAACAGCAAAGTATGTCCCTGGGGGGATCCGTATCTCTACCCTTGGGTCTTAAGGCTCGGTGTATACGTTCTATTTCGATCGTTGTTTGTTATGGTCTGTTGAGCAAGCCATTAAAGAGGCTAACAGCCGCCTAGGATATGTGATCCCCTTCAAAAGATTCCAGCATGTCCCTTATTCTCAAGTTATGGCGCCTTCCCCTGTTGTCCAGGTCCTCCATGTGGCGCTGCATAACCCTGAGCTGGAGAGTGTGGGCATCAATCGTTCTAGTGGCATGAAGGATAACCGCATCTTGCCGTTCTATCACCTTCTCAACTGCATGTACTCTATTCACTAGAGCATGTATGTCTATTCAGAGTTCTGAAATGGCCACCGGTAGGGTGTCTTTAATGTCTGCGGCAATGGTCCAAAGATCTTGGATACTCAGGTGCCGGTGGGAAAGGAGCGGGTGATGTTTCAGTCAGGGATATCCCTGTTGTAGGGAGGGATTGCGCCTGAGAATGGCTCTGAGTGTGTACGTGGCAGGAAGACGCCATGTTTCCCCTATTGGTCCTGAACATCTCTGGGATGTTCTGGCTCAAACTCCTGTTCTGTTCGCGGGATCGGGTGCTGAAGATTGCCTGGGGGCAGTCCCCATATTTTAAGCAAGATTTGGGGTGAATGTACCTCTGTTATCGAGCAGTGTAATCCTGAGGTGGTGGGAGCCAGAAGCTCAAGCGTCCATCTTCCAGCTGGGTCAGGCCGCGCCCCTGTTATATAAATTTTTATATTTGCCATTTTTAAGTTTTTTAATATATATATGATATTTTTTATCATGCGTTTATGATATTTATACTAAAAATACATTTTTTTTAGTCAGTTTCTATACCCACCTGTACTAATTAGCCTAGAAGGGACTAGGGACCATCTGGTCTGAGGTTTATACACCCACTAATGGAACCTGTCCCATTGGTGGAGTATTGATGCGGTATACAATTATGAGATATCTCCCATTTAAGTTTAGAAACTTCGAGCGGTATTTTCATTCCTGAAGTTTTTAATTATTGCTGCTATATTTTATATATATTTACTCATATGTTTATATATGCATTGTACTATTATATGCTGATCACCAGACGGGATGATATGTTAATTCCTCCACATTCGTCCTGAATGCTATTTACACTACCAAATTTGCGGCGGCTCAGGTGGATCATTTAGGACACCATAGGGCTCAGGCATAATGGAGTAGATAGGTGATGAATGTGTACTGCCAATACCAGTAGATGTATCCGGGCAGTAGAGTTCTATGCAGTACTCCCATTGAACACCATTGATACAGCACTAGGGTCCTTAGGCTACAACAAAATGGCCACGGACGCTCCATATAAACTGACAGATTGACCATCCAATTAAAATTCCCGCTGAAGAAGATACGGAAATCCCTGTATTGACATGCGTTGGGGAGGGGACAGGACAGCACATTAGGCAGGTGATCTGCTAAGGAGGAACTACATAGCATCCCGATATCAGTCCGGTATTTTACCTGTTTTTCACTTGATGTAGAGTGGTGCACTGCCGCACCTGATCTGTGTGAGTACCCCACATGGGGGGTTTTGCTTTCATTTAATAAAATAGTTTAAACTCTATTACATGATCAAGTTTTTATTTACTAGTTACCGAGGTATTACACTGACGAGTCCAGGATTTCGGTATAGTAACAAGAGCCCAAAGGTGGTTCACAGGCATCTACTGACTGCGCTTAATTGCAAAGTCACATGCTCGGAGTTGAGCATTTAATACCTAAGGGGAGCACCGGAGTGAGGAACACCACGGCATGCTAGGAACATCATCTAGCAGTTTCAGAATCACATAGACTTTAAGCACACTTAAAAAGATTCAGCTGGATGTCACGCATATGCAAAGGAGCACTTTTGATGCAGTAGCAGGGTCATTGTTAATGGCTACATGGTCCTTTGTACACAGTCAGAAGTGGTATAATTTGTGAACCACTTGTATGCACACAAGCACTTTTTCATCACTTTTTTTTTTTTTTTTTTTTTTATAATTTTTATTTCATTTACCAGTTTTTTATATTGTGGTGCACTAGTGTCCCTTTTTACAGTCAATAGAGATATATTGATTTACCACTGTAAGACATTCACAGATACCTGTATGCACTTTGTTTTTCACATTGGTATTGTGTGTGGTCTATTGTGGAAGCACAGCATATATATTTAATTTATCTACCTTTGCATGATTTTGAGACATGTTTAACGCTTGCAGATGATTTATGGTAATTAGGCATTTTGGTTAGTGGAGGCTCACAGGACTCTATATAATTTTGTTAATTTTTTTTTCTTTTCTGCAATCCCTAGTACATTTGATAGTTTCTAGAGGGCTGGCTTTATTTTTCCTGGATGTCTAATGTATCATAAATAGCATCCAAAAGGTCATTAACATCCTCTAGAGACAACTTGAATCTGAACCCTTTACCAGCATCACTTTGAATGGAATTTGCGCTTTAACCACTTCAATACAGGGCACTTATACACCTTCCTGCCCAGACCAATTTTCAGCTTTCAGTGCTGTCGCAGTTTGAATGACAATTGCGCGGGTCATACAACACTGTACCCAAACTAAATTTTTATCAGTTTGTTCCCACAAATAGAGCTTTTTTTTGGTGGTATTTGATTACCACTGCAGTTTTTATTTTTTGCTAAACAAAAAAAAAACAGAAAATTTTGAAAAAATAAGTTTTGTTTCTGTTAACAAAAAAAAAATTTGTAAAAAAGTTTTCTCTTTCACTGATGGGCACTGATAAGGCAGCACCAATGAGCAGGCATTGCTAGGCAGCACTGATGGGAACTCATTTGCTACACTGATGGGCACTGAAAGGCTGCAAAGACAGGTTCCTATGGTTGGCACTGGTAGGCATTGTGAGAGGGCACTGATTGGCAGCTGCCTGGGCACAGATTAGTATTTCCCTGGTGGTCCAGTGTGAATGGCCATCCTGGTGGTCCTAGGCGGCTTCCCTGGTGGTCTTGTGCCGATAAACAATCAGCACAGACACCCCCTGTCAGGAGAGCACGGCTGATCACGTGGTAAAGGGTCTCCGTCAGAGACTCTTTACCTAGATCAGAGTTGCGGTGTGTCACACTGACACACCGTAACAACGATCGCCGCGATGCACGCAGCGGCTTAATATCCTGAGGAAGTCATATGACGCCCAGTCAGGGTATTGAAACCACTTTGCAGCCGTCATTTTGCTATATGGCGGGCGGCAAGCGGTTAAGGGAAGTGACCCCCTGACATGCCACTTCCTCCCCATGCACCACGGAACCGGAAGGGAGATCACCTCTCCCCACTCCCTCTCGGCAATCATTTGGGACACATCACATGTCCCAGATGATTGCCCAGCCCGTCACAGCACACGCATGCACAGTTACAATGCCAGCGCCGCAAAGAGGAGGGGGAGACAAGCGGGGTTTTGTTCCCCTCACATTGCTGGACCCTGGGACAGGTAAGTGTCCAATTATTAAGTCGGCAGCTGCTGCAGTTGTAGCTGCTGACTTTTAAATTTGTTTTTTTAAGCATAACTCCGCTTTAAGGTAAGATTGAAATACAGGGAACAGAGCGACTTGGAATAGTTATGGGACAGTCTGAAGCCATAACGTGAGCAATTCTTTTTAGGGGAAGGTTTTTCCTTAAATGCCTCCTTCGCATGCAAGAGAGAAAAGTCAGAATGTAGCCAGACTCAGCGATCCCAGCTGACCAGCCCGTACCTGACCACCTACAACTCTGGTCAAGTAGAGGTATGCAGGGATGTAAATTTCTCAATGAAGCACATGTATAATTCATATGAGCCTGTCCTGGAGAATGCAGATTGAGATATATGCCAGGCCAGGTCTCAAAATGGCATTATAGCCAACCTGGGAACTATGAATATGCTTCCTTGGGAACAGAACTTGCCAGTAGGAAAAGCTACAAACAACTAAAGACAATTACAAAGTGAGCAGGATGTGTTTCAATGAAAATTTGTGTCCTCTGCATCTAGATGCAAAGCAACCGGTAAAAAGGGGACTGTACATTGAGAAAAGTAATATGAGACAGATACCCTTCTCCACTTCTGGGAGACGGCACCGTCTTTTAGAAGTTTGGCCTCCTCCTCCTTACCCTGCCATCGCGCAAGTTAGAAAGTGCAATGCTTCATGCATGCACAGCAGGGAATCAGCTATAAAGCCAAAAGGCTTCACTGCCGGTTAACCTCACCAGGAACAGCGGCGGCAGCACCTGGGAGCCGATCTGAAGATTGGCTGGGGTGCTGACATCGTGGGCTCCCTGGACGGGTAAGTGTCCATATATTAAAAGTCAGCAGCTACAGTATTTGTAACTGCTGACTTAATTTTTCTTCCTCAGGATGGAACTCCTCTTTAAGATCCTTTCCACACAGGCATGCTGCTCCATTTTGTGCAGCAGGGGATCTGTAAGAGCCCTTGCACACTGGGACGGTTTGCAGGCGCTATTGCGCTAATAATAGCGCCTGCAAACCGCCCCGAAAGTGCCGCTGCTGTCATCCCAGTGTGAAAGCCCCGAGGGCTTGCACACTGGAGCGATGCGCTGGCAGGACGGTAAAAAAAGTCCTGCCAGCAGCATCTTCGGAGCGGTGAAGGAGCGGTGTGTATACCGCTCCTTTACTGCTCCTGCCCATTGAAATCAATGGGACGGTGCATTGCAGAGGCGCATTGCCGGCGGTATTTAACCCTTTCTCGGCCGCTAGCGGGGGGTAAAACCGCCCCGCTAGCGGCCGCATACCGACGGTAAAACGCCGCTAATAATAGCACCGTTTTACCGCCGACGCCGCCCCCCGCCCCAGTGTGCAAGGGCTCTAAGTAGATCCCCTACTAAATTGGAGCAGAATGGACTAAGGCAACTTTCAGTATTTTTGTCTGCATTTTGACAGTGGACCTGTGTAGGATCTATGGGCTGCAAGATCTAAAAGGGACTTGGGTCTCTCTACATTAAAGGGGCTGTAAACCCTCATGGTTTTTCACCTTAATGCATTAAGGTGAAAAACCTTTTGTGATGCAGTAGCCCTCCTTTTACTTACCTGAACCTGATCGTTCCAGCAATCCAGCCGCTGTATCGGGTCCTCATTGGATAGATTAATAGCAGCGGGAGCCAATGGCCCAATGAAATCCAGTGACAAGGGAGCAGGGCCGAGTCCTGCTGTCTGTGTCAATGGAGGCAGCAGGACTCGAGAGGACACCGCAATGGTTGCCCCCAGGGAAAGAGTCTCTTCATGGGGGCACTCGATAAGAGGAGCCAGGAGCGCCGCGAGGGACCCACAAGAGGAGGATCGGGCCACTCTGTGCAAAATCACTGCACAGAGGAAGTATAGACAGGTTTATTTTTAAAAAAAACAAGACACGAAGGTTTACAATCAATCACTTTAAGGCTACCGCCAATCAGTCATGTTTAGGTCTGGAAAAATTTCAAAAGGATTCAGACCTTTTCTGCATTTAATTTCCCCAGATTCCAGCAGACTCGGCGGTAGATCTGAAACTTACAATCAGGTCCGTCTGAAAAACTGACAAGTGGGCCTGATAGGAAAGACCACATGAAAAGGGCATTAGCCTACTTTTCATTTCCATCACACCACCTTGATATATTTTTCTTTAGGTGTCATGCAGACTTAATATTTAGCCTAGCTGGCACTATAAATATGTATATATGCGCTTTTGTGCCTGCCGGGATCTTCCCAGTCTTTATTATACAGGATTTATATAACGCCAACAGTTTGGCGGCAGCGCTTAACAAAATGAAGGCAGACATTACAGTTACATTACAATTTAGCACAAGAGGAATCAGAGGGCCCTGCTCATGCAAACAGGCTCCCTATAAAGACCTGAAAACCAGAATAGTCAGCTGTGTCATGGCTGCTCTCAAGGAAATTAGAAAGGTCTGCCATACTCAGCATCTCTAGTACAGTAAGTGGACATCGCTTATTGGCTCTGCAAATCATCTATTGCTATACACACACAGCACCATCTAGTGGCTGGAAGATGATTCAGAGCTGTAAAGAACCAAGGATCACAGAGGTGCTGACCTACAGAGGAATAGTAGCCATAAAGTTAAACAAAAAATAAAACATTCAGCTTATCAGTGACTAATGAAGAAATATGTGGACCCAAAACACATCCTCTTAACAGACAGGGTAACTGTTCTGAAAAACACAGTTAAATCTTGTTAAGGGAAGAGTTTAGACACAAATTCTGCTTCCCGCAACTCTTCTATAGGGAACTTGTTCCAAACAATACCTTCTGTAAGAAAATTGTTCAAACTGCATATTAAAAAAAGGTACATCATAAAGCAGTCTTAACGTTTCCAAATGTATTTTAATATCAGTATTTTTTTTTGTTTTTTGTTTTTTAAATCTTGGATGTTTCCTCCTAAACGTTCCAATATGAATTAATACACATTTGTCCTTCAAGTAAAAAATGAACAAAAAAAAATAAAAATGAAAACAGTATTTTTATTATAATTATTCCTAGAGCAAAGTGAAACCCATATTAACAGAAACTAACTCAGGCAAAGATAATTAAAAAAAAAAAAAAAAAAGGAAGGGCAAGGTGGGAGTTAGACATTTACCAGATGAGGATATTCTTTAAATCAGGTTTCCTCAATGTTGCAGCACTGGTGTCACTACAAGTGATCATCCATTAAAAAGAGAAACATTTTAAAGACTTCGGTAAGCATACTAGCAGACACTATTTTCAAGACCACGTAGGAAGTTACACCCCATGTTGCAGTGTAGTAGTTTACATATAAAAAGGTAGCATACTACAAGGTCCAGGCTGCAGGTTTGTACTACATAACGGCTTCTAGGGACTGTAGTCATGGGTGCTTCCATCACCACCCAGGGCCACGTGTGCATGGGAAAGTTTAATATATTTAGTGGCAGGTCTAAATACATCCTTAAGAGAAACAAATACCTAGTCCATGGAATGCAAGTGTCAATGACCACTTGTATCAGCACAACATATTGTGCTCAGTCCAAGTAACGCCCAAAGCACAACCAACATTTAAAAGGTGACCTTGTCTTTTTCCCATGCAGTGCAAAGCACAAGGTTATTGGATTTCTTCTCAACCCAGCAGCACACTCATTTTTCATTAGCACCTTTGCAGCATCAGTAGTAAGGAAAAACAGACCTGCGTACGCTTTAAAGCAGAAGTCTCTATCCTTTACAGCCATAATAGCTGCCACCTTTACCTCCGTTTGATCTGCAGTTGCCCTGGTGCTGCACACAGGTTAGTTATGGCTCCAGCCATTCAACGGCTTGACATTTCATTCGAGAGCACAAGCAACTGAGACAGTTATCATTTATGGCATGCCTGGAATCTATGTGTTTTGGGAAACAGCTAAATCAATGAGTTTAGTCCTACTTGAAGCTGTGTTAGTGCTTGCAGAGGGGCTGAGGTCTTTCTCTATGTCACAGCATTGGGCAACTCACCTGGCACCAGAGCTATCACATAGAGGAGAAGTACAACTGGCCATACATGGATCTAGACTGGGCCAGCAGGTAAAATTTCCATCTGTGTATGGCCGTTCTCATTCATGAGCAGTCAATCCATCTACCAACTTCTCATGATCCACCTGGTTGGAAAATTTTGCTTTGATCATCTCACGCAGCCAGTCAACTGCAGAGCTCAGAGAATTCTGACAGCACTGTCAGAATACATTGACAAAGCAGAGAGGATTCTCTGATCCACCTTGAATGTATGATTGAGGGAGATGTTTCAATTTTGTTTTGTTTAGCCAGCTGAAGGAAAAAAAAAAAACTGAATCATGTATGGCCAGGTTAGGTCACACATTCCAACATACACAAGTTTTGAGTATTTCATTACTCCAGGCAGCTGAACAGAGCAGAACAGTATATGCTGCTGGAGAAGTAATGGACAGTTATTAACACTTACATTTCACACATAAGGATGACTTCTATTGTGAACCACCATGTCCATACACACCAAGGCAGCCCTAAGCTCTGCTGAAACCTCACTGCTATGGGGCCCTACCTGTAGGCTTCACCAGAATAACTGCTATAGGTGGAAATCTACATTTTGTTTTTATCTGCCTAGGAACCAAAGCGTTCCCTGATGTCCGCTCCAGCTTTCAGGATTTGGATTGGTGGTCGGATTTCAAATGCAGTGCCATCCTCTACAACACAACCAAGCAAAAAGGCAAGGGTATCCAGCATTTGCATGGTAGGACTTTAGAATGCAAGAACGACCACTCGATTCAATAAACAGATAACTAAGCACTTTAGGAGAGAGTTTCTGCCAAATTTACATAGTTAAATGCAAATTATGTTTTATTTGAAACTGAAATAATGCAGGGTTAAGTACTGCTGCTGCACGATTTTCAGTATCAAATTAACTGTGTGAGCTTTTACAAATAAGGGTTTAGATTTGCAGTGTAGACATTAAAAATGTGCAGTTGAGACATTTTTTTTAGCACTCTCCTTAAGCTGCAAAGGCAGTTGACAGGGGTGTTTACATGTTGTGGTCACAAAGTTCTGTGCTATGTGCCCAAAACTACTACTTCTGTCGTGTTTGGTGGGTACTAAGCCTGCCAACTGCCACCTATTCAAATGAATGGGGAAGCGCTGCAAACGCCCCACAACCATATGCAATACATGTAGCTGAAGTCAGAGTGGTAGTTACAGGGTTAAAATGGCACTGCCTCAACACCCATAGTAGCCGCTAGTGATAATCACAGGTAAAATCAGGCATGCTGGCTGTACCCAAGTTGATCGAAGGATCAACTTGGTACATTCAGCCTGCCCATACACGGTTCGAATCTCGGCCGGTTCCTGCTGAACCAGTCGAGATTCGAACTGTGTATAGCCTGCCTTAGAAACCCTTTTGATGGACTGAAAACTACTAAATAATCAAGACACCAATTATTAGCTGTGGCTCTGGAAAATAAACAATTATGCACAACAAATACATGGCAGAGTAATCAAGTTATGCAAAAGACACAGTAATGAGCATTATATATGCAAAATGGGAAACAATTTTGGCCATGAAAAACCTTTTAGATGACCCTTTTCTGTTAGTCTAACCCTTCAACATCACTCAAAGACCAAGTTGGATAACCCTTAAGACCCAGATCCTTTTGGTTAATAAATTTGTAAATACAGGTGTCAATGGATTCAGAAACACGTTACTTGGTACTAGGATTTGAATACCTCTACTTTTGTCCACTTCCCTTTAAAAGGAAGAACACAAGCACCTTCCTAAACACATGTAACTGATGAAGGCCACAGATTTGCCTTGCCTTGATACAATGTGAAATATGCACTGCACTCCTACACTCATTTTAACCACAGATTAGAGACTATTTTGAATGATGCTGACACAGTTTAGGTACCGTTTTTTTTTATATTGGACATACCACAGGAATGATCAGACATCTTGGGGTTGCAACACCTCCTACGTGGTCTGTAAAGCCTCAACAACCTACTATCTGCAAGATTAGTCACTACTGCTGTGACCCCAAACACAGATAGCCCATTTAGTAATAGTTGTTACTAAGGCATCTATATTATTTTGGCTAAGAGAAAAAATTTGTTGTTCATGATCAAAGCGCAAAAGGGAGAGTGAGCTTTTAAAACTCCTTTGGTTTCAGCCACTCACAATGTCTGTGAATGTATAGACTCAAATGCCAACAGCATCGATGCCACAGCAGGCATTGTACAGAGGTGCAAGCAGGCAAGTTACACGCCAGCATTGTGTGAATGTCAGCATTTGCAAAGTTTTTTTTTTTTTTCTTAAGACATGTTTCAGCAAGATTCAGAAAAACCAGAAAGGCTAAAAGCAATTGCCACCAAATGTGAAGAGGTTTACAGTGAAATTACATTTTTTTTTTTCTTTACAACAGTTTGCAAAAGCGTGGTATAACACACATGAACAATCGCCCGCACTATGTTCGCTGCAACTGAACCATAACCACGGGTCAGCCAAAATCATGGACTCTTCAGGTCAGCAGTTACTACAGCATGCAAGGTTGTCTGCTGCTGAAACAGACCAGATGTGAACCATGGTAAGGCTTCCTTCTCAGATCTGGATTACCATCTGTCTAGTATTTCAAACACAGCAAAACTCCAAAGAACAAATATTAAGACCCTTAATATTTAAAGCTTTTTTTTTTTTTTAAACTGCCTGGAAAAGTTGTACTGTGAAGATGAAAAGAAACGCTAACACTTTCCTCTGTCCCTAATAATATGGATTTCACTTTAATAAAAACCTATGCTCTGCCAGATTAATCTTCAAAGTGGACCAATCGCCTACATAAAACTGAGGCAACTTTTTTTTTTTTTTTTTTTTTGGTCTGAACCAATATTCTAGAACTAGAAAAAGACAGTGACATGACCAGCTCCTAGTAAACTTAAAGAATATCAGTCTAGACTAAAAAAATAGATGCCCCCAGTCTCTGCAGGTGATGGATCGACTTTAAAAGGTAATAAAAGAGCTCCACTTCTAGGAAGGGCCTCTTGACTTCTTATTATGAACAAGGGAGGCCGCAGGAAATTGTACCTTTCTGGCAATCTCACTTGAATATTTCATTAAATGACGAAAGGGGAATCAGAACAGGTTTAAATATCAACAAGGAGGATAGGGAAGGGGTGACGGGGGGCCCAAGTCCAGTCTACTAGGATCCGGCTCCTGAAAATCTTCTTAACAAAAAGTTTATTTTCGTTTAACGGTTGTCAGCTGTGTAGAGGAATAAGAAGTCCACAGACGGGGAAGGGAGAGGGTGTATTGTCCAAGTTACAGATCCAAGTCTACTGCCTTGTCATCTTTTTTGAGGTCCTTGCCAACAAAGACTCAGGCTTCCACCCAACAGAGGTTGTGGATCTCTTGCAAGGCTCCATTTCAAATCCAGCTTTTTTGTGGCTCCAATAAGCCAGTAATTGAAATGTTCCATGGAGCACTCGCTGCTCTCCGCCAAAAGGGAAGAAACATATTCCAAGGGAGCCGTGTAACACCTCTGCTGACATTAACACAATGTGTAATCGAGCAGAGAATCAAATCTCATGCCTCATCCGTGCTCTCAGTTTGACAAGCTGTTGTTGGAGGAAGCAGAGGTTGATGCTACTGCAGCGGTGGCTGGGCTATTGGTGGAAACAGATTTACGAATGTGCGGCAGTAGGTAGGGGTCAGATGCTAGCTGGTGGACATCTATCCGATCCTCCTTCCTATAGGCAAGGCAACGGCGGATAAAAGCCTGTTAGAAGAAAAAGAGGGGAGATATTGTGAACAAGGCGGCAAAGAGCTACCTCCCATCCCTCTGGGTGGGCACACAAAATTCAAGGGTGTAAGAGTATAGATACCTTGGCTTCTGGGGTCACAACTGGCTTTGGAGGAAACTGGACCTCTGTGGCTTTTAGGATGGTATTCTCTTGTAAGATGTCCTGCTGAGACTGGTTGTGACCAAATGGCTGCAAGATGAATCATAGCAAACATGTTTTAAGTCACTCATTTTTAATGCATGAAACAAAGACAATAAGAATGTAATGTTTAGCCCAGTTCTGGATAGATTAGAACCCATCAAGATGAAAAAAAAAAATGTGTGCCCACCTGGGGAAATTCACCCTGACTTGGTGACCATCCTTATTCAAAGTGATGGGGAATCCAAAAGTGTACTATTTGCAAAAAAAAGCTATGGTTATAGTGAAACTTAAAAAGGAGTTGTACAGGCATAAGGTTTTTTTTATCTTAATGCATTCGATGCATTAAAATAAAAAACCTTCTGTGTGTAGCAGCCCCATCACCCCCCAATTACCTACCTGAGCCCCTTCTCTTTCCAGCGATGTCTACGATCCCCTCAGCCAACCAGTACACTCCTCCTGATTGGATGAGACAGAGCAGGAGTGCCATTGGCTCCCGCAGCTGTCAGTCAGTCAATCAGGGGACAGAGCCAGATCGGGGCTCTGTGTCTGAATATAGGGGGTACTCAAAGGAGGGAGAGGCTAGGAGCAGCAAAGAGGAACCCAAGAAGAGGAGGATCCAGGCTGCTCTGTGCAAAACCAACTGCACAGAGGAGGTAAATATAACATGTTTGTCATTTAAAAAAAAAAAAAGCAAAGCCTTTACACAATCACTTTAAAGCCCAACTCCAAGCAAAAAAAAAATTTTTGTCCCCATGCAGTGTGGTGCACATTCAACTGCTAGTTGTTTTTTTTTCTAGGGGTGAGCACAAAGATCCCTACACTAATTTGATCCGCCGATCCTCCAGAAAACCATGCTCCCCATGGTCCAGTGGTGGACTGTTTCTGTCTATGGAGTGTGCTGACGTCATGAACGGTCCACTTTCAGGAGTGTGGGGGTGCCAGACCAGTCTTGTGCGAGGAGGATCGGCAGGTCAGGTAAGTACAGTGGGGAAAAAATGAATTCGATCCCCTGCAGATTTTGTAAGTTTGCCCAACTTACAAAGAAACAAAGGGTCTAGAATTTCTAGGTGTATTTTAAGTGAGATATAATATCAACCAAAAATCCAGAAACAAAACACCACAAAAAACAAATGCTATAAATTAAGTTGCAGTTTAGTGAGTAAAATAAGTATTTGATCCTTAAGCTAAACATGATTTAATACTTAGTAGAGAAACCCTTGTTGGCAAACAAAGGGATGTAAAACGTTTCTTGTAATTGGTTACCAGGTTTGTACACATCTCAGGAAGGATTTTGGTCCATTCTACTATACAGATCTTCTCTAAATCCTTAAGGTGTCTTGGCTGTCGCTTGGCAACTCAAAGTTTCAGCTCTCTCCTTAAATTTTCTATAGGATTAAAGTCTGGAGACAGACTATGCCACTCCATGACCTTAACTTCTTGCCAACCAGCCGCAATCGTTATACAGCGGCAGGCTGGCTCCCTTGCGTGAATATGGCGGCCGATTTAAGGGGTACGACGTAGAAGCCTATGCGCGTGGCCGCGATGTCCGCCGGCCACCCGCAATCGCTCCTCAGAGAGCCAGAACGGGGATATGTTAATGTAAGCAGACAGATCCCCATTCTGACAGGGGAGGAGAGAGAGAGATCTGCTGTTTCTAGTGATCAGGAACAGCGATCTCTCTCCTCCTCCTAGTCAGTACATTGCCCCTACAGTTAGAAAAATCTCCCTAGGGAACACTTAACCCCTTGATCACCCCCTAGTGTTAACACCTTCCCTGCCAGCGACATTTATACAGTTACAAGTGGCTATTTTTTTCTCTGGTCGCTGTATAAAATGTCAATGATCCCAAAAAGTGTCAAAAGTGTCTGATCTGTCTGCTGCAGTCCTGCTAAAAATCGCTGATCAAAAATTTTTTTTTATAAAAATGCCATAAATATATCTTCTATTTTGGAGATGATATAACTTTTGCGCAAACCAATCAATATGTAGAATACATATTGGCCTAAACTGATGAAGAAATTTGTGTTTTATTTTATTTTTGGGGGATATTTATTATAGCAAAAAGTAAAAAGTATTGGGTTATTTTCAAAATTATTGGTCTTCTTTTGTTTATAACGCAAAAAATAAAAACTGCAGAGGTGAACAAATACCACCAAAATAGGCTCTATTTGTGGGGAAAAAGGATGTCAATTTTGTTTGGGTAAAGAGTTGCACAACCACACAATTTTCAGTTAAAGCGACGCAGTGCCATATCACAAAAAAATGGCTTGGTCATTAAGATAGCAAATCTTCCGGTCCTTAAGTGGTTAATGTGCTTCTTCTTGAGCCACCCCTTTGTTACCTTGGTGGTATGTTTTGGGTCATTGTCATGCTGGAAGACCCATCCACAACCCATCTTCAGTGTTCTGGCTGAGGGAAGAAGGTTCTCATCCAAGATTTTACAATACATGGCCCGTTCCATTGGCCCCTTAATGCGGCAAAGTCGGCCTGTACCTTTAGCAGAGAAACAGCCCCATAGCATACTGTTTACACCTTGGTGCTTAGCTTAAGGGTTGGTGTTCTTAGGGTCATAGTCAGCATATTTCTTCCTTGGCGATAGCCAAGAAACCTTAAGGATTTAGAGAAGACCTAAAAGAATTAAAAAAAAATAAAATACGGCCAAGGCAACAAAGGATTGGCCCAAGAAGCATATTAAAGGTCCTGGAGTGGCCTAGCCAGGCTCCAGACCTTAATCTCATAGAAAATATGTGGAGGGAGCTGAAGGTTCGGGTTACCAAACATCAGCCACAAAACCCAAATGGCTTGAAGAAGAATGACTCTGCAAAGAAGAGTGGACCAAAATTCCTTCTGAGAGGTGTACAAACCTAGTAACCAACTACAATTGTCTGACCTCTGATTGCAACAAGGGTTTCCCCACCAAGTCATGTTATGCTTGGGGATCAAATACTTATTTTACTCACTGAACTGCAACTCAATTTATAACATTTGTATCATGCGTTTTTTTCTTGGATTTTTGGTTGATATTCTGTCTCTATCAATCAAATTATACCTATGATAAAAAATTAGAGACCCTTAATTTCTTTGTAAGTGGGATCAAATAATTTTTTCCCCCACTGTCCTCTCCCCTAGAACAAAACGAGCAAGTTAACCTGTGCAGTGTGTGCATGTCTCCCCCCACCCTGCAAAGCAAGGTAAGGACTTGAAAAAAAAGTTGAGGCCTGCTTCAGCTTAGACCCACCCTCAACACAGGCCATAGTAATAGATCGGCAGAGGATTTCCTCCACAGTAAGACATGTTTAGAAACAGCTTACTTCCATAGATCAAAAGGAGCATGCACAGGGTGGTGAAACAGTGCATAGGCTCTATGTGCCTGCAGATCATTGCCACCAACAACAAAGGACTACTGGTGACTGTCAGGTTGCCCAAGTAATTTATTTATAAAGCTGAATGAAGGATACAGAAGCATTATAATTATAGGGAAGGGTTTCATTTTTCTTTTTTTTTTCTTGTGTAGTGTCACTTTGCACAGGAACATGGAGATCTTTACTGGTACATGACAAAACAGTGTAACATGATTTAAAAGGATTTTTTTTTCTACTCAAAAGCCTTTTTGCCAGTAGCTCACTGAGGGATGCAGCTCAAGAAGAACGGATCCTGTGTACCCCAATGAACACAGAGAAATGTTTATATGCGATTCTTAATCATCTATAATCTATGAGAATATAGGACTGCACAAACAGCCAGTGACTCTGATATGATGCATGAGACTACTCTGCAAATGAATTACTTTGTACAGGACTCAAACGGCAGGCAAACTTTGCCAAATAATTTTCACTTTTAATCTCATGTTTTCTGTAAATTCTGAATGCTCTCAATCAGAAATTAAAAACAAAGCTTATCATCACGTCTGCAAGGGCTACCATATTTTAATATTTTACATTCCTGTCTGGGCATGGTGGGGAATGTCGCATCCATTTAAGGTCAGAACTGCAACAGCAGTTGCTGTGAACAGTGTGTGTTTGCTTTGGAAACACATAGTGGCTACTTTGTAAGGGTTACCTGTCCCTAATGACAATCAATGTATGTTGGTGTCTAGATTGTTGCCCTGCAAGCAGGAAAACCTGTGCAGGGTGAGGCTGAAAGTGCAAACGTCAAAACACCACTGTTTTTTCCTCCGAAGGTATATAGGTGAAAGGAGATCTCAGCAATTACATTGAGGTGTGCAAGCGAATATTACCTTCCGCCCATACAGACACTGGTAGAAAATGACTCCTACAGACCAAACATCGACCTTGTTTGAAATTTTTGGGGGCTCTTTACCAACCACAAAACATTCAGGAGGCAGGTACCTGGAGGAAAAAAACAAAAACAAACAGTCTTAGGTTTATAGAGTAAAGCCTTTTCAAACCTAATACTCCACGTACCATTGACAACCATCATAGAATACCAATAGTAACATTTTCACATCAAGTTACATTACATTGACATGTCATCTTAAAAGACCTACAGTATTTATCGTCAATAAAGACATTCAATAAAGAGAATCTTAGGTCATTACACCTAAAATATATTTTAAGTCCCTCTATGCCATAGAAATACTATTCTAGGCAGTGCCACTTGACATGAAACTCCCTACTGAATTCTCCAATTCACTTGCCCACAGAACACAACAAGAGATTTCACATTGACCCAAGGCCTGGAGGAGGTGTCACTCTGGGTTATGAATAAAATAAATTATGCCTAGGCTAGCAGTAAAAGATTTCTTAAATGCTAAATATATAGAAGAAAAACTAAAGCTGCACTCTTGCTTGTCACTTACCAGTAGGTTCCAGCCCCTTGTGACGTGAGCTCCATGCCATCCACTGAGTTATAGCTGTCATCATCCATTATTTTAGAGAGTCCAAAATCTGTGATTTTTATCTCTCCGCAGGCAGTACCATTAACCAAAAGGATATTACCTAGCATTTAGAAAGCATAGATTAAAAAAAAAAATAGTTCACATTTATTCCTAAAGAAATTATTTATTACAGCATGGAAAAGGCCGTAGTGTATCAGTTGCTCATTAGTAAACATTTCCCTGAGCTGCCATATGGCTTGGAGAACTATAAACCTGCTCAACATTTTTTCCATGCAAGATGGGAGAAAATCTTCAATATCCTAATTTAAATTTTTTTCTTATTCACCATCTCCTCATGTACACCTACACAGGCTGAACTGGATGGACTATTGTCTTTATTCAATCTTACCTACTATGTAAAAATCTCAGAGAACAGTTTAACAGGTGTAAGACTGCAACTGACCACTAGGTGGGGGAACCTTCAAATGAAGGCGAACTAAATTCTATCTTTATGGCACAGTACACCTATTCTGAGTATGCCCCTCCCTGCCGCGTCCAAAATTAATGCAACAACTTTGTGTGTAAATTAAACAAGCAGTGACAACACATAGTACCTACCTGGCTTTAGATCATAGTGTATTATTGGTGGCTTGATCTCATTCAAGTACTTGAGAGCATTTACAATCTGCATGATGATGGAGCGGGCCTCCTTCTCGGACATAAGCTTGTGCTGTTTCAAGTAGAAGTCGAGATCGTTGCCCTCGCAGTACTCCAGCACTGTGCAGAACCTGCATAAAATTAGAAACATTTTTTGTAGAAGAAGCCAACAGAAAATCAGGGGGATGCTGAAATCACCAATATAAACCTAATAACTATATATATTTCCCTATTTTTTTTTTTTTTGCGATTGTGGGAGTAGTTTATATATAATCCAGCGTTTGACACCTTCAACAAATGCATGCACTACGCCATTTTGACTGCACAATTTACTGAACGAATTTAGATTCATCACTCAAAAATTGATTAAATATCCACTTCAATTATCCAATCACTTGATAAGCATCTGCACATGATTGGGTGTTCAAAGTGAACAGGCTGTTTTTCCCACACAATTGAATCATTTAAGAGAATAGTCGCATATTTTGATATATTTATCTACTTCTTTAGTAAATCGGTCATTATGTTGGAGCAAAGTACTGACCTCCATTGGAGTCCACTTCAAATTCAGTGCCATAGCCTGCCCAGCGATCTGAGCATTATTAGGCATGTATTACTAGATATACTAGGTATCCTGGTGACATATAATAATCATAAGGACACCTGTATTCTAACAACCAGCAGGGAGGTTGATATTTATTTATATGATCAGACATGCAACTGTGCAGCATCAATCGGATCAATGGCTCCAAAAGCTGCAACACAGTGAACTAGAATGAGTGTAAAACTCCATTGAGGATAGATTTTGAGGGGACGTTAACTTGCTCATAAGGAAAGATCTTTCTCAAGAATTTAGTTGCTCTCTTAAAAACTTCTCCTGTTGTAAAATACCTTTTATTATAGAAAGTCCACCCCACCTCCCCATGCAGGTCACTCCCCTTAGGTGAATGACGCGCACACTGCCCGCTGTGCCTCCCGGCAGGGCCGCTGAAAGGGCAGTACAGCCAGCCCTCCTGTAGGGGGCCCGAGCTCTGTCACTTCAGAAGAGGGGCCCGGGTACCTGCAGAGAAGGAGAGCTGGCTGAACTGCCTTCTGACACTTGTAGATCTCCTTGTAGCGCTGCTAGCTTTCTCCCTCCGGCAGCTCTGCAGGGGGATCAATACTACATACTGGCAATTGGCAAAGTGTCCCAATCTGGAGCAGAAGACAGCTGCAGTCTCAGTCTGCCTGTGTCTCTGCTGGGTCCTGAAACTCCCCCCTCGTCAGTGTTATCTCTGGTCAGCGTGAGCAGAAAGCTTGCTTCACCTCCTCCCTGAGTCCTGACCTCTGATCCCCCTCCCACCAGATTGTGCTCTCACTGCTCTGTGTTCACTGAACTCCAGGGTTTGGATGGAGCAGTGCTGAGCAAGAAGCCAGTGGACACATCTCCCTCTCTCTCTCCAGCTGCCAGGCATCTCTGCCCAGCCATTTCTATATACCATCCCTAAGGTCCCTTTATACTTCACATAGCAGTAACAAACATTCCTGCTCACATTTTCATTTTTTTTTCTTGTTTTTCGCACATAGAGTAACCCTATGTTCACTTGAATGGGCTGCCATATATGTGACAAACACATCATAGAGGCTTTAGAAATTTTTAAGGCATGCAGCTTTGCCATATGACAAAACACATGTCTGCTCATTGTATTTGGGGTGCCATTAACAATTATTGGGCACCACAAGTTCTATGCGCATGTGCAGTGCATTTCCAAAATGCACTGCAAATTGCCCATTACCTGTGCATGGTCACACATTCAGGTAACCTTAAATGTGAATGTGGCCTAATGTCTCGCATACACTGCTAGTTTACTTTTGCTAAACCCACAGGCTGAATGAAAAAAACCTGACACCTCAGTTCAGAGCCTCTGTACTAATAATCCAATGTTAGTACAGTGATCTCCCCTGCTCCTGCTATTCTATTGTGTTCTGACAAGGGGATGCCCCACCAGAACACTCCGGTCAGGGAGATGGTAAGCAGCCCTTTTTTGGTCAAGCCTCTTCAACAGAAGCCAGCTGTCATACAGGGCTGTATGCATGCCATGGCTGCGATGCTTTACTTCAGAGCTGCGGCATTTGTACTGCAGGCTGCAGAATTTGAAGGGCAGCACCACCTGTCAAACTTACCATTGAGTTCAATGGAGCTGCTCTGCACCTTGAAGCCAAAAATACTTAGCTTACAGCTGCAATGCGGTCTCACAATGTACAATTGCCACTCAGCAATTAAAAAAAAATAAAAAATAAAAACAGGTGTCATGAGGCAGCCATAGCAAGGCTCTAAATTCTGCCATGGCTGCAAAGCATACCATTGAGACCATTGTAGGGGGCCCCGTGATTTCTAACAGCGGCCCTGCTCCCAAGATATGTATGTCACATAACCCAGGAGACATAGCCGTTCATTGAGAAGGGGGGGGGGGGGGGGTTGGTTGGGGATACCCGTTATCGGGAGGCGTTTCGGCTGAACCTGGAACAGCAGGCAGCCTAGCAATCGTGTCACCAGGAAACAAGGCAGCATGGAACCAAGCTTTGGTTTGGTGCTTAAAGTTTTGCTTTTGCTAAAGAACAGGGCTTTCAATAATTATATATATATAATTTTTTTTTTTTTTTGAAGAACAGCAGGGCATTGATCTCTCCAACGGGAGCTCTGTGCTAAAAGTTACCACCAGTCTCCTGGTGCTGTAAGCAAAGTTATTTACACGTATTACTGCTGGGAACACCAGGCCAAGCCAAAAGCAGTCTTCTTCGGACCACATTTATCAGTATGACCAATCACTCATGCTCTTATTTTTGGAGAACCTATAAAAACCTGTCCATTTTCAAGTCATGCATACCATTTTAAAGCATGGCCACCAAACAATTTCAAGCCCACAATGTTTCAAGTCCACTTGAGGATAAAAGTGAACAAAGCATATTTTGCAAATGGAACACCAGGTTGCAAAAACCAAAATCAAACTTTTGGGAGGATGCAGACTAAGGAAAGGGGTCCCAAGTTGAGGATTAGTAGCCACAGGTGGTTCTCAACTACTAATGAAGTGGCCGGTTTTCCTGTAGCTGCACAGTAGCTGTTTATATAAATACCTAGGACATTATTTATAAAGGATTTGCTGTAGTATGTCTATTCTTTACAAATAGAATTTGCCCTATTTGCCAATCAATCTTTTTTAAGAGGATTTACCCCCATCAGCATACAACCAAATAGAGAGATTCCAACAACAAACAAGATTCTCCAGTCATATTTAAATTCAAACAAGATCATTAACCTCTGAATTTCACATATAGTGCATTCTCCAAAAAGAGGATCGCAAAATCCTATAAAACATATTCATTTGACAGACATCACGTGGTACAGCAGCTGGCTCTGACATAACTAGATGCATGACTGTGTATGGTGCCACAGACACAAAAGCACATGCATAGCTACTCACGAGTCTGTGTCGAGAGAAAAATAGTCATAAAGTTTGACTATCCTGGGATGATCAAGCTCCTTGTGAATACGATATTCCCTGCAGGCATGCCTAGAAGAAAAATAATGAAGCATATAAACAATTAAAACTTGAAAATTGGTAAGTAACAAGTTACAGACAGCTGCTAAAAAACAAGCAGATAAGCATCAGTAAAGTGCCCCTTTATAGGAAAATTACATTTGTGCTGACCTACCCGACCAATTAATTTAATTTACAGCCCTAGCCTAGAGGATAATGTGTTTTCAAAAACCTAAGACGACGAAGGGGGGGGGGTCAAAAAATCCCAGTTCACCCCATGAATCACACAGGAAGGCGCTTGTGCATGCCTGTACAATTCACATGTAATCCGGGTGCATTGCTGTTTCAGCCCACTCATAAATGGGCTGAAATCGCGTTGGAAAGTAGTGCATGCAGTAATCATGAGACAACTGTGCCATGCGATACAGAGTAGGCGCACACACTGCATTTGCGACCTGTGTGTGGGGGTTTAACACTGACACCCGCTGCAGATCGCAAGTGCAGTGCATTTTGAACGCGGTGCAGAAAACACACATGGAACATGGGTTTCCCACAGCGTGTTCTGGTGTGAACTAAACCTAAGTGTGACTGCAAAGACCCTAATATGACAGACATGGCAAAACTAAAAATGGCTGCCAGAGCCATTTTTGCACACGTTTAAAATACCATTTTAGCCCTTTAGCCCGTGACGTTTCTACAGTGCACGTGCTGTCATGTCCCACTCACATACGCGGGAGTGACGTCATGCGACTCCAGCCAGTAATAGAGCCGAAGTCCACGGCCCCGGAAGGGAGAGGGGCTGAAGATGGACACGGCCACACAGCGGGGACAGCGGTGATATCGCAATGCATACTAGCCCATTATGCTTTTACTTTGCAGGGAACAAAGAGGAAGTAAAACCCATCAGGGTTTACTTCCTCTAAGATTGCATAAAACCCCCAAAACATTATATACTTTCTGAAAGCAGACACCCTAGAGAATAAAAGAGTGGTAGTGCCAAATTTCTGCGTTACACAATATAAGCGCAAAGGTCAAAGAAATGCAAAATTTCAGCAGAAAATACGCTAAGTTTAAAGTGATTCTAAAGGCGGGAGGCTTTTTCTATCTTAATGCACATAATGCCTAAATGCATAGAATGCATGAAGATGAAAAAAAAAACCTCTAAAATGTACAGCAGCGCCCTAATACTTACCCAAGCCCCATCTCGATCCAGTGACGTGCCTCGACTGTCCGGGACTCTCCCTTCTGATTGGCTGACACACAGCAGCGACGCCATTGCAGCTGTCAAGGTCAGTTCAATTAGGAGTGGGGGCTTCAGGCCCATACCGCCATCTTTGTGTCTGAATGGACACAAAGCTGCAGCTCAGCTGCCCCATAGCAAGCTGCTTGCTGTGGGGGCACTCCACAGGAAGGAGAGGCCAAGAGCGCCACTGAGGATGTGGGCTGCGCTATGAAAAACCACTGCACAGAGCAGGTATGTATACCGTGTTTGTTATTTTTAAAGTAAATACTCAACTTTTCACACCTTAAAATTGCATGTGCCTGTGAAATGTGGAAAAACTTCAGTATCTAGATTGCTGCCATCTGACAGCTTGTCAGTTATACACAGACACACAGTAGTAAAAGGGTTAAAGTGTGTTTTTTTTTGTTTTGTTTGTTTTTTTATACACAGACATGCAAGAGGTAGTTCATTGATTCTTCCAGTCAGTGTGAAACTGCCTATCTGTACAACGTATGGGCAGACAGATCACACGGACAGTCTGCAGGAGACCGACATGGCATCAGTGACCTGCTGATCGCGGGTGCAACGCTTTACAGGCTCCTAATACAAAAAGTCGCGAATGCACTTTTTTTTACCTGCAAAAAAAATGTGCAATTCATTTTTGCTAAAAGTTGAACGTATCCTTTAAGTGGCTTTAAAAGCCATCGTGCTCAAACATTTGCCTTTGACAATTTAACATTCAAGTAGATCTCCATCAGCAGCAGGAATTGCTCACTTCCCCAAACAGGGGAGAGGATAGTAAAAGTAGGCCTAATCTGTAACAGGTATTTGAGTTCACAAAAAGTCACCAGTGTATTGATGTATTAATCAAATGTATTAATCCTCGTATAGTTACATTTAAGTTCAAGTTATGCATGTAAAAGAGTATGGTAAAACCCACTCACTTGTGGTAGTTTTCTTTCTTTTCATCCCTCCAGTTCTTATTTAACTGGTGGATTTTCACAGCTACGTATCTTTGCTCCGTTAGGTCAAATGCCTGAAGAATAGAAAGAAAGTGTTAGTGGACAGAATAGGCCAACTTTTCTGTGCTTTTATTTTAAATCCAACAACCTTAAGGCTGAATTTTCATCTTTATCGTAGATTACCACCTGCATGTTAACAGACCTTGAAATACACATGCAGCATGGTTCACATCTGTGAGTTATGGTGTGCTTAAATGCAATGACACCACAATGCACGGCATTTCGTGTGTTGTGAAAACCACAGGTTTTACACACTGGTGGGATCAGACAACTAAACAATTCTACATGTCATATGTGAAACAGCATTTAGTTTGGAACGTCAAGATAAAGCAAATTTTTTTTTTTTTGGTATCACATGAGGTGTTAGTGCACCCTAACAGCAATTACCTACCTTGTACACTTCACTGAAGCCTCCTCTACCCAAAAGATGTAGCAGTAGATACCTGTCATTTAGCGTGGGATGGTCTTTAAACCTACAATATTAAAAAGAAAATCAGATATTTCTAATTTAGGCCAATTTATTCATTTTGGCTACTAAAAAATGTTTTATAAGTGGCGAGCTCACAGAACACTTTCAATGCCTTGCCAATTCTTTATAAATAGACCCCCTATTACGGTACCTATATTAAAAGGAAGACAAGGTAGCAGTGACCAGTCATGAGTGCATGCATCTATTATGTTTATACATGTTTGAATTTATTGCAGGGTTTTACCATGTACAAAAGTGTTTATCACTAATTTTGTGATACTTTTTATCTCTGTAACGAAACGTCCAACACTCTTGAGTGCTTTCATCATATACCGATTCCTCCCAGTCTGAATATAGATATTGGATATTATTGCCGCATATGACAACCAGGAGCAAGGCAGGACTCGTTCGGCTGCAAGCTGGAACATGATCCATTTTATTTGAGATCTCACACAAATACATACACCAGGATGACAATACAAACTGTAACCATAAACCAAATTAACATGAGCTAATTAACTAATCATTTAACCAGACTATGCGACTCAGAGATATGACCTTTCAGGTCAGCCTGGTTGTCTCCTAGCTCACTAACTACAATCACATTATCACAAAGATATCAACTCAGAACTCCTTCACACAATAGAAGAGTTAATTAGCACAAACAATGGGTGAAAGTCCCTTTAGGCTTAATGTACACAGGACGCTGAGGCAACCTCCTCTGAACAAATTTTTTGACAGCTTAAAGCCAGTGTTTGAAAACGCCCGTTTTGCAGCGTTTGCATGCCGCGTTTTGCGGCTAGGAGCGTTCATTTAAGATATCATCATAGGACCCTCCCAAAGCCCAAAAAACAGTATTTAACTGTTTCAGCCATCAGTGAGTAGCAGCAGCTGAGAGAGCAGCAGTGTACTTGTATCTACCTCAATTATGGCGCTTTTACTATGGATCCCATAATGAGCATATGCGAGGAAAAAAATTGCTAATTTTTTTAATATATTTAATTTTTAAATTGCAATTGATTAGTGTATATATATATATATATATATTTTTTTTTTTATAAGCTGTACATGTAATTTTTATTAATTTATTTTGTCTTTTTTATGCAAAATTTAATTGCAATTTTTTTTTAATATATTTAATTTTTAAATTGCAATTGATTAGTATATTTTGTTTATTTTTTTATTATAAGCTGAATATTTCTAATTTTTTTTATTTTTTTTGTCTTTTTTATGCAAAATTGCATTTTTTCTTTATATTTATTTTTTAAATTGCAATTGATCAGAATTTTTTGTTTAATTTTTTTTTTTGAAGCTGCATGTGAAATTTCATTTTTTTATTAATTTTGTCTTTTTTATGCAAATTTTAATTGCAATTTTTTAAATATTTTTTATTAACCCTATCCCTAATTGGAAACCCTAACTTGTTCTTCAAGGGGAAAACCCTAACCATAACCCCCTGACCCTAATGGGAAACCCTAACCGTAAACCTTAACCCTAACTTGTTCTTTATGGGAAAAACCCTAACTATAACCCCCTAACCCTAATGGGAAACCCTAACTTGTTCTTCAAGGGGAAAACCCTAACCCTAATGGGAAACCCTTACTGGAAAACCTAACCCTAACTTGTTCTTCAAGGGGAAAACCCTTACCATAACCCCCTATAACCTCAATGGGAAGACCTAACCGGAAACCCTAACTTGTTCTTCAAGAGGAAAACCCTAACCATAACTCCTAACCCTAATGGGAAACCCTAATGGGAAACCATAACACTTATCATAACTCTAAACTTGTTCTTCAAGGGGAAAACCCTAACCCTAAGCGGAAACCCTAACTTGTTCTTCAAGGGGAAAACCCTAACCATAACCCCTAACCCTAATGGGAAACCCTAACAGCAAACCATAACACTTACCATAACCCTAAACTTGTTCTTCAAGAGGAAAACCCCAACCATAACCCCTAATCCTAATGGGAAACTCTAGGCCTAACTAGAAACCCTAAGGGGAAACCATAACACTTAACTTATTCTTCAAGGGGAAAACCCTATCCATAACCCCCTAACCCAAATGGGAAACCCTAACACTATATTATCATAGCAAGCAATTACAAGTTTTTAAAACATTTCTTTAGTGTTTTTTCATCATTTGCTATCATTTTTAAGTTTTGTAATGTTAAAAAATAGGGCACCTGTAAAAACGCTTATAAACGGCAGCGCTTTGCGCCTGAAACTTCGGAAACTTTGGCATCTGAACTAATTTTTTTGCCTTCAAAGAAAAGCCTATAAATGCAACTGCCTAAAAACGACATTAAACGTACCTGTGTACATGTACACATAAGATAACATTGGAGGAGTTCAGGGGCAGCTGAAAAAAGCAGCCAACTGCCTCTGAACGTCCGTTTACCAGCAGCAGTGTACATGAGGCCTTAGAAGCCACACTAGACTTATTTACAATGAACACATTATAGCAGACAACAGACAGACAGGTGACTTGCTGATGGCATCAACATCTGCTATGAGTCCCAACATTATGAAGCAGTCACTATTTCTAATATGGCATATACAGGGTTCCCAGGGTTTACTTTAAGGGTCCCCAAGGAAAACACCCCACAAAGAGTAGTGTTCCCTTAAAATCCAGGGCCCATAGTCAGTAGGCAAGAGGCTAGCATTCCATCCCCTTCAAAAGCCTCTGTCCATGGTGAGTACCACAATCTCTATGCGAATAATAATAAAATCTACATTTTTTTTTTATTACGTTTTTTGTTCTCATTTGGCATATTCCAAGTCCCACTACTCTTAACCTTACAAATTATTCCCATTTACTTAGGGGATGATGCTAATGTGAACCCGAGATTGTTTTTTATGACATGTCAACTGTCCTATAACATACAAGACAAGGTAGCAGTCATTATGGAAAAGTCACGTAACTGTAGGTAAAGACGAGTAAGTTTTGTATCACAACTTGTTTCCACATTAAGGCAATATCTCTAATGGAGGTGGTTCTCAAAATCAGCGCTAGCAGAATTCGTTTTTTAGCCTAGGTTCACACTGTAGTGATGCAGGAACCAGCGATTCCATCGCTGGTTCCCACATCGCATCTCTCCCGCAGGCAGTTCACACTGACCTCTGCGAACCGCTGCGGGTGTCAATACAATGTCAATGACACCCCCAGATTGGTTCACAGATTGCAGTGCAAACTGTTGATTCAGACAGGAATTGGATCGCATGGCTGAGAAAACCCTTGGTATCCGATTTCAGTGCGTTTGGGGGGGGGGGGGGGTTTAGTCCCTTCATCTTTTTTATGCAAATCCAAGGCAAGTTCAGCCCGGACTTAAGCTCCAAACAACTGATACACATTTTCTCTATTATCAGGCAGAGGCACAGCTGCATTAGTAACCTGTGCAGAACACCAACAAGTACTATGTCACATCTGTTAGAACTGTACAGAATATGCATTGCTATGGGGTTCTTCTTGCCCCACCCATGCTCTGCATACCATGGTTCCTTCCACTATCCCTACAGCCCTTTCTTTATTCTGAAGTGCCATAAGGTGCAATGGAAGTAAGCTCAGTGAACAGCCAGGGACCAGGCATCCACCACACTAGGAAGTGTGCTAGATGTAAAGAGGCCACTGTTCTGCAAGAGCAACATATTGGAGAACAGGTGGAGGACAAGGAGATTATAAAGCCTGGTCTTCTGCCAGGTGGTGGTTTGCTTCTTATTTTTAACCCTGCAACAGCATCCCCCTGGAGACTGAAGGGGATCACTGCTGCTTTTCCAGACCAGGGCTTTATCATGAGCTTGCTGTTCTGGTACATCATTGAAGACAATTATACACTCCCAAACATGTGACATGACATTACAGAAAGTTCGTTACTTGCTAAACCCAACATACCATTACACCAGGAGTAGGCAAGCTCGGCACTCCAGCTGTGGTGAAACTACAAATCCCATCATGACTCTGCTTCTAGGAGTCATGCCTGTGATTGTCAGGGTCTTGCAATGTCTCATGGGACTTGTAGTTTCACACCAGGTGAAGGGCAGAGGTTGCCAACCCCTGCCCATATCCTACAGAGATAATACTGTGCATGGCATCAGTTCCACAGAAATGGTTTAGCATTCGGGTGCAAATCCCAGAAAACCATCTCCTTTAAGTCTAGTGCACTTACTGTGAATTATCTTCATTATGTATTCTTTTTAACTCCCTAATGTGCAAATTTCTGACCCTTTCGAGTCTTTCTAGCTCCGCTTGTATCTCAGCTTCTTCCTGCAATACAAACACCATGAATTTGTTAGCGTTACCATGAAAATGAACACTGGTATTGAAAAGGGTAACTCGCACTTGGTTGCTTACTTTTTTAAGGTGACCTAATCGCAGTTTGAATATCTCCTCTTGTTCGTGATATTCAGCTAACGTTAACCTACAAAAAAGATAAACAAAAAGTTAGTAACGTACAGCTACTGATAAAGAAGACCAGAACACCAGTCTGTGACAATATGGGAAGTCTGCAAACACTTGCTAAGAACAAGGACTTGTCCTAAAAGGGAATCTGTCACTTTGCCCAAGGCCGCCCCCCCCCCCCCCCCCAACAGATTTTTAGGATTACAAAGAACAAACAGGAACCATCTTACTTACGCTTCATTCTCTGCACCATTGGTCTTATTTTTGCGCTGCTTTTGCTCATTGTTTGCCGGTGGTGCTTGCCCCATTGCTGGGGGCTTCCGTTTAGCCAGCAGCTTCCGTTGCCGTTCAATTTCTTCCCTTTGGGAGTTTATTCGTTCTTGTTGTCTAGATTGAAAAGGGAAAGATACAGTACATAAAAAAAACAAACATACAATAATAAGATTTATGGATACTGCACATACATAATGCTGCATAGCTAGAACAGAGAAATATTTCTGGATATATGGGGGGGGGAGGAGACATACGATATAATCACACAAACCTCCCCTGTAAGTGTTCCTGTTGGTATGCAATCCTAGGGGCAAAATTAGGATATTTGGTCTACCTGTAAAATCCTTCTGGAAAGGCAGGAACATTCATGACTACTTGGGATGTCCCAAAACACTGAACATGAGCAGAAGGCAACACATTAACAAGGCATTCTACAAACAAAAGGTGAGGGAACCCCCACTACAAAGCTGCATGAAAGGCCTATCCGCAACTGGTGTCAGCAGAGGAATAAACATCACCTTGGTAGAACTTAGCAAACGTACGACGTGAAGACTGGCTAGCAGCCTTCTAAACTTGAAAAACAGAAGCTTGATGCTGAATAGCCCAAGGAAAAACTGATACTCCCAAAAGACCTTAACCAGGAAAGGAGGAACCTTGTCCTCAATCCCATATGCCTGAGAAATGAGCTGACAAACACACCTAGATATATGGGATTGACAAGCGAACTGAACCTTGCGAGGACCCTGGGACAGAACAAAGAGGGAAGCAGACTGTTGAAAGAAGCTTTAGACTTCAGGTAAAATTGAACAGCTCGATCAACATCAAACAAGTGAAGCACCTTCTTAGGATGCCTAGGATAAGGAGAAAAGGATGGCAACACAATGACCAATTCAGGCGGAATGAAGAAACCACCTTAAGTAGAAAGATGCCTCAACACCAACCAAGCCTTGTAGAGAATTAGGAGGTGTTCCATGCAGGAAAGTGCAGCCAGCTCAGAGACCCAGCAAGCCGTCAATTAACACAGTTAGTGTTGATGGGGGAAACCCTCCTCCGCTATAGCCGCCGGTAGTGATTGCATGAAATAAATCCGACAGACTGGTGTTACTGAAGTCAATGGATGGATGTACTTTAGTACAGCCAGCCCATAGAAGGATTGAATCTTGGCTGGTCTCTGCTGAACCAGCTGAGAATTGATACATCTATGCAGGGCTTTGGTAGCGAGCCATCTGGGTATCTGACAATGAGAATACCCTGGGTTCTCAACAACTCCAAACTTTAAGCCAGTGATCTTCAAACTGGGGGCTGGGTACCAGATGCTCTCTTTTATCTGGCCTTTGGGCAACCATTTATACCAATGAAGGTTACAGTTCCTCCAAAAGACACCAACGATGGGGACAATTCCAGCCAAGGACATCAATGATGGGGCACAGTTCCTCCCATGACACAAATGATGGGGCACAATTGCTCCCAATGACGGGGCGCAATTCCTCCCAATTGCAGGGCACAATTCCTCCCAATGACAGGGCACTATTACTCCCAGTGACACCAATCATGCCCTGCACAAACACAGAAATCGTTGGTGAGGTCAGAAAATTGGCTACTTGAAGCAGAGCAATCACTAGCTGGGTGGACTTCATTTTGAATTGTTTTTCTTTTCAGAGACTTGAGACCTATGGGTACTGGGGAGTAAACCCCTTCTATGGATGAACCCAACTGGCATATATTTCTTCTAAGGGATATAGGGAGGGTGCGCCAGGAAGAAGCTGGGTCCTGGTGGAGCCTGCTGGCTGTAGTGGCCGATCCAGATAGAGCCCACCTCTGCTGTAGAAGGGTAGTAAGGAACAGGCTTGGAGATGTAAGAAGTCGTCTCAAAAAGAAAAGGTCTTCAGAGAGATGCATTAAAAGCTAGTAAATACCAAATTAACTATCTAGATGTACTGCCTTTGCTTATGGCCTTAATGGGTTCATAAATTTGTGAAATCAGTCATTTAGAATTTTACTGAAAATACATACAGTCCCCAAAACAATGAATAACATATTCCTAGAGCCCCACAAAACGGTATACCGATACTTCGGATGACCACATAAAGCCTAAGGATCAATGATATACCGTCTAGTAGTTACAAGCTCACCCAAAAGCAGCAGCTTTCAAATGCCTGGAGCATTTGAGAACACATTTACAGAAGAGAACACAACATTTACACAAGACCTATTCAGGTCATAACTCTAGAAAAAGTAAATCAATATAGTTGATACATTTTAAATCATATACAACAGCCCTCCTTACTTTATGAGGTTCTGAAAGGCATAACCATCGGTCCACTGCTCAGTGAAAGAGGCGCCGTGACGGACAGTAGTGAAATGGCCGAGCCGCAGGCGATCCTGCATGCTTTTATCCCGACATGCCATCTTTTCCTGTTTGGACTAATGAGAAAACACGAGATATATCAGATCCATACATTTCAAGAAAAATGTAAAAACACAGGGCATGCACCAACTGCACAGCAATAATAATGGGCAGAAAGCTCTGAAACTCAGGATGCCGTGCGCAAAGAGCTAACTTATGGTATAAAGAAGCTTTACGCAAAGCGGAACTAAACCCTACTAGCCTTTACAGCCAAAGAAGCTGCCACCTTAACCTCCAATATGCAGCTGCCATGGTGCTGCATATGCCATCAGCTATGACGCCAGCCATTTGATGGCTTGACAGTTTGGTCGAGAACCAACATTAGCATTATAGTAACAGATAATATTCAAGGCAGCCTTCAGTCTGTTTTGGGAAACCATTAAATCTGTGGGTTTCATTCCTCTTTAAATCATGTAAAACTACCAAACAAGCTCCATCTCAATCTGCATTTCAAGTTTCATTATATTGTAACCTTGACAAAACACCTGTGTGTTGAAAACAAAAAAGGAGAATTGGGATGTTCATCCCTGGATCACTAACTTAAAGGCCCTGTGCAAATCACTTCAATATCCACAAACTACTTGTATGTATAAAGGGAGGCTTTCCCCAAAGAGGTCTATGTGCTGTTTTACAATTTACGGGATATACAACAGAAATAATTTTTTGCAGAAATTTGTTGGATTTCCATAATCTTTGCAAGTCACAAAAACACCCAAATTTCCTTGAAATAAACCTTTTCCCTGTGGTCTCTCAAAAGCCTGAATAACTGGGGTTAGGTGAAAGTTATGTTTTATGTTTAAATCGTTGTTTACATGGGTGAAAGAAGGGATGGCTTTCACTACCTAACCCCTTTCCGCCGCTGACTCCCAGTCCTTTAAGAGGTTCTAAATGCCAGGAGACGGAGGCAGGCATTTCGATCAAGTGAGCGCTGCGATTGGCACTCACAGCGGTCACAAGACCGGAAAGCTCCTGATCGCAAGTAGGCATCGGGAGGTATCCGGTACCCACGGGTAACTGCTGGGAGCACAGACATGTTTACATTTGGGACAGATATGCGGTCGCTCTGCGTTATAGCCCACCCTAAAAACACACATAAGAGAACGCAAATGTTTAGTGCACCACTGTAACCATTAAAAACACACAAAGCTAAAAAAACTTACAAAAAAAAATAAGGGGATAAAATCAAGCTTTTCAAATACACAGCTCCAGCAGGTGAGATGAGTATCTACATCTGATGCCACATGTACAAGGACAAACACCCTTCCTCAGAGCTAACCCAACCAAGTCTTGCCTTGGCTGGGTTAGTTCAGAGGAGAGGGGGGGGGGGGGGTTCTGTCTCCCGAAATGCATAAGCTTCTCCATTGTGTAGCATCAGATGTAGAAACCCATCTCACCTGCTGGAGCTGTGTATTTGAAAGGCTTGATTGTATTCCTTTTTTGTGGGTATAACATTGTTGTGTCTTTTTTAATTAATGGTCATGATTTGTGCCCTCTTGTGTATGTTTTTACAGTATTCAGACGATCACCTAGTGTGAGGTGTGCATTGAAGAAACCATTGTTTGCCATAGTTTTTTTGAGAAGTTCTTTGGACTGTACACTTTTTGGTCCTCGATTTGTTAAAACCCACCCGCCTAGAGGCCGCATATGTGCGTATGTCTGGTGGGAAGAGGTTAGAAATATCATGGATTGCAACACCTTCCAAAGACTACCGCAGATGTTCCACATTCAATTGTATTTCAGAGAAGCAGCTAAATGCCTCGTTATACAAACCTGCCTGCACACTAATCTGTCAAAACAGGAGAGGGGGGAAAAATAGGATTTTTTAAAACAGCTTACCTGTAAAATCCTTTTCTTTCGAAGCACATCACGGGACACAGAGCCACAGTAATTACTGATGGGTTATATAGTGTATCACTGGTGATTGGACACTGGCACACCCTATCAGAAAGTTCAACCCCCTATATGATCCCTCCCCTTGCAGGGATACCTCAGTTTTGTAGCCAAGCAATATAGTGTATTAGAAGAGGGGCAGGACCTCTGTGTCCCGTGATGTCCTTCGGAAGAAAAGGATTTTACAGGTAAGCCGTTTTAAAAAATCCTATTTTCTTTCTCGAACATCACGGGACACAGAGCCACAGTAATTACTGATGGGATGTCCCAGAGCAATGCTATCTGAGGCGGGGGGAACCACGACCAAGTAGGGTGCAATCAGACCTGAGGACCCTGTACCGCTGCTTGCAGCACACTATGCCCAAAGGCGATATCCTCATGCCTTCTCACATCCACCTGATAGAATCTGGTGAATGTATGGACTGAAGACCAGGTTGCGGCCTTACAGATTTGAGCCATAGAGGCCTGGTGATGCACTGCCCAAGAAGCACCAATAGCCTTGTGGAATGTGCCCTGATCTGAAACAGAGGAATCTTGTGTTTCAAACCGTAAGCCTGAATAATCAACTGACGAATCCATTTAGAAATGGTAGCTTTTGACGCTGCCTGTCCTCTATTGGGACCGTCTGGCAGCACAAACAAAACATCCGTTTTGCAAATCTGAGCAGTTGCCCCGAGATAGGCCTTGACTGCTCTTACTACATCCAACGAATGTAGTGATCTCTCTTCCGAAGAACCGGGATCTGGAAAAAAGGAAGGCAGAACAATGTCTTGGTTTAAATGAAAATCAGAAACTACCTTCGGTAAAAAACTAGGATGAGAGCGCAGTACCACTCTATCCTTGCGTACAATCAAATAAGGCTCCTTACAGGAAAGGGCTGCTAATTCTGAAACTCTTCTAGCAGAAGAGATGGCCACCAGAAAAATTTACTTCCTTGTCAACAAGACCAGAGGAATCTGACTTATTGGTTCAAAAGGCTGTTTCTGTAACACAGCCAGGACCAAGTCTAAGTCCCAGGGGTTTAGGGGCGCTTTAACCGGAGGATTAAGACGCATCATCCCCTGCATAAAGTTTCGGACCAAAGAATGCGAAGCAAGTGGCCGCTGAAATAATACTGATAAAGCAGAGACCTGGCCCTTGATGGTACTCAAGGCCAGCTTCATCTCTAATCCTAATTGTAGAAAATCAAGAATTCTACCTATGACATATTTTCTGGGATGCCAACCCCTGGATTCACACCAGGAAACATAAGCTTTCCAGACTCTATGATAAATCATTCTGGAAGATGGCTTACTTGCATTGATCAAGGTAGAGATCACAGGACCTGAAAGCCCACGACTCCTCAGAATGTGGGTCTCAATAGCCACACCGTCAAATTTAGCGTTTGTAAGGCAGGATGGAACACTAGACCTTGAGATAACAGGTCTGGGCGTACCGGTAGGGTCCACGGGGAATCCACCGTCATCCTTACTATTTCTGCATACCAAGTCCTTCTGGGCCAAGCAAGGGCCACCAGAAGTACCGATTTCCTTTCCTGCCTGATCCTGCGAAGGAGTCGTGGCAGTAGCAGAATAGGCAGGAATGCATAAATCAGTGAGAACCGATGCCACGGAATCACCAACGCATCCGTCCCGCATGAAAGAGGATCCCTCGTCCTTGCCACAAATCTGTCTATCTTTTTGTTGAATGAAGTAGCTGCTGGCGACTTATATAGTCTGCCTGCCAGTTCTCTATCCCTGGAATGAAAACTGCCGATATGCATGGCACATGCATCTCTGCTCAGACTAAGATCTGGTTCACCTCCTTTTGAGCAGCTCGGCTCCGGGTGCCTCCCTGATGATTGACATAAGCCACTGCTGTGGCATTGTCGGACTGGATCCTGACCGGGCAACCCTGTAGCCTGATAGTCCAGGCTTTTAGGGCCAGGTATAACGCCCGGATCTCCAGAATGTTGATGGGTAAGGTCCTCTCGGTCTTGGACCATAGCCCCTGAATCGCAGACTGTTCCAGAACTGCTCCCCAACCTGACAGACTGGCATCTGTTGTTATCACTGTCCAGGTAACCAGTAGAAAGGATTTCCCCTTCTGCAGGTTCTCGGGTATGAGCCACCAATTGAGGCTCTGACGCACCGCATGCGACAGGTGCATCGGAAAGTCTAACGCCTGAACCTTCTTGTTCCAGGCCGACAGAATACTGTGTTGCAGCATTCTTGAATGGAACTGAGCATAGGGAACTGCTTCGAATGAAGACACCATCTTCCCTAGTAGTCTCATACAAAGGCGGACAGAAGGACCCTTCTTGGTCCTGGCTGCCAGAGTCAGCTCTCTTAAAGCAGCGATCTTTGCCTGGGGTAGAAATATTTTCTCCTGGCTTGTATCTATGATCAGACCTAAATACTCCAGTCTTCTTACTGGCTTTAGGAAAGATTTTTCTAAGTTGAGGATCCAACCCAGGTGTTCCAGATACCCGACTGTGGTCCTCAAGTTTCCGTTCAAAGAGGCTACCGACCGGTCTATCAAGAGCAGGTCGTCTAGGTATGCTATGACAGCTATACCCTGAGCCCTTAATCTGGCCAGAGGAGGAGCCAAGATCTTTGTGAACACTCGAGGTGCAGTGGCTGTCCCAAAGGGCAGAGCCACAAACTGGAAATGGCGCCCTCCTATCTCAAAGCACAGAAACTTCTGATGAGCAGGAAAAATAGGCACATGCAGATATGCATCTCTGATGTCTATCGATGCCAGAAATTCTCCTCCCTGCAGGGTGGAGACTACTGTCCGAATTGATTCCATGCGGAAGGACTGAACCCTTAAGAATCGGTTCAGATCCCTTAAATCCAGAATGGGTCTGACAACCCCATTTGGTTTTTGGACCATAAAAAGGTTGGTATAGAAGCCCAATCCCTGGTCCTTTGCGGGAACCATCATAATGACCTCCTGCGACAAAAGTCGCTCTAACGCTAGAAGGAGCGACTGCTTCTTTTCTGGATCTTTGGGAACACTTGATCTGAGGAACCGAGAAGAGGGAAATTCCTGAAACTCTAGCTTGTACCATAAGGTTACCGTGGAGATTACCCATCTGTTCTGGAAATCCTCCTGCCAGAGCCCTGAGAACTGCCGCAGTCTTCCCCCCACTTGAGCGAGCGGGGGCGCCCCCTCATGCAGAGGTCTTAGTGTTTTGCCTAGTAGGCTTCTTCCCCCAGGACTTCTTTTGTCCCTGGGGTTGACTCTTGTCCCTGGACCCAGACGGAGGAGGAGGCCGTCGAGACTGCCTGGAGGCTGAAGCCCCAGGCGCTGGGGAAAGAGTCCGTTTGAAAGAGGGACGCTTACTCTTCTTAACAGGTAAGAGAGTGCTTTTCCCACAGGAGATTCTCTTGATATAGTTATCCAAGTCCTCTCCAAACAACCTTTCACCACAAAATGGAAACCCCGCCAGGAGCTTCTTACATGGTGCTTCGGCTGACCAATATTTCAACCATAGGATTGTACGTATATGCACCAACCCCAGAGAAAGACGAGAGGTTTGCACGATAGAATCTCTGATGGCGTCAATAACGTAACATAAGGCCGCAGGAAGGTTAGCAAACCCCTGGGCCTGCTGTTCAGGTAATACCTTGATAACCTGCTTAACATGGTCTCTTAAGTATTGACAGACTCCAATCGCTGCAACTGCAGGTTGAGCCACTGAACCTGCCAAGGAAAAAAACATCCTTCAATAGGGATTCCATCTTCTTGTCTACAGGATCCCTGAGCATCTGAGCATTGTCTACAGGACAAGTCAGACTATTATTTACGGAGGAAATGGCGGCATCAATGGCCGGTATTCCCCACATTTTAATAAACTTTTCTTCCATCAGATAAAGTGTTGAAAACTTTCTCGGTGGAAAAAAACGTTTGTCTGGGTGATCCCACTCAGAATAAATGAGCTTTTCAAGTAAATTATGAACAGGAAAAGCATGTGCCGCTTGAGAAGGTTTCAGTGACCCCAAAGCAGGAGAGGATTCTTTAACAGTTTCAGGTACGGGAAACTTAAATGTGGAGCGGACCAATCAGTAAGGATCTGCACTAAGACTTTCTCCTCTTGGGAAGTCGTAGAGGGTCCCTCTCCACCTGATTCCTCCGAAGAGGAATCATCTGTCCCATCCTGATCCTTTGAAAGGGATTCCTCTCCTTTATCCCAGAGCTCCTCTGCCTGAGGGTCTTGGGAAACAGAGTAAGGCCTAGTACGTTTTTTTCAATTGAGTGAAGCTGTAATCACGGCCAATAATCTTTCTTCTAAACCATTAATGGCTGAGGAAAAAACCTCCTGTGTAATGTATACAGGGGCTGAAGTGCCAGAGGCAGGTATAGCCCCAGACCCCAACAGCTCTCCCTGGCTAGCCGTCCCTGGCCCCTCAGGGGGGGGGGGGATGCTGCTGACAGGGGGTCCTCAGAACCTGAACGAGATTCCCTAGAGTCTCTGGTTCTTGGGTGCTTGAACCTCTTCTACCCATAGTGCAAAGCAACAAGGTAGAGGTATCACAAAATGAACACTGACTGCTGAGCGATGTAGTCCGGCTAAAAGCCCTGCTACCCAATTCTTGGTCTGGTGTTACCTTAGTAAATGCTGCCTAGGAGAATGCCTGTGTCCCACCTTACATGCGACCGTCAGCTCCGTGTCCCTCCAAAGGCTGTGTGCACCTGTACAGAGTGCTTTAATAGCCTGCAGCTGGCCTGAGTGGGAGTCTAAGCACTTGTGCTGACGTCCCCGCCTCCGCTCGAATTTCGAAAAAACGAGCGCTTCCCGCGCTGGCCGACCCTCCGGAACTAATATGGAGGAAGGCTGGGGGAGGGGGAGAGAGGCCAGTAGTGAAGGGCCTGCCTGAAAACGGCAATGGCGGTGGAGGCGGTGGAGGCGGCGGTGCCCGAGCGGTATAACCGCTGTCTAGACCCGTGGCCTCCCCCTAGCCTGGGGGGAATATCCAAACATGAGAAATCCCCCCCATCCATCCTACCTTGAGCCAGCCGGAGACGCTGTGAAGCATGTACACTGAGACCGACATCAGCATGACAAGGTATGTACTCTTGGCAGCCCCCGGTGGTCACAATAGGCATAGCATGCATTTACCTTAAAGGAGAAAACCTACTAGAATTAAAAAATTCTGTGTAATCTCCTCTTACCTTATCCAGCCACAGGGTTCTGTTATACAGACCCAATCTTCACCTCTCACGGTGGGCTCCGTTTGGAAAACCTTCAGAGACTGGGGCCCCCTATGAATAGGGGGATCTTGCAGTTCTGGACCTGTAAAGCACCCGGCTAGAAATTAGGCTAGAAAACCATCTTCTAATATGCGGGGTCCAGCTCTTTAAAAATGAGAAGCGTTACAGGTAAAACCTCGTTTCTTCGGACACGAGGCCCGGGTACCATCCAATTCGGCTTAGAAAAGACACTTTGGAATGGATCCGGTTCGCCTGGCCTGCCCCAGTATAGGATATCGGATATTCCCTTTGGAGCTCAGCACATCTTTACACACCCATAACCTAAGACACTGGCGTAAAAACTGAGGTATCCCTGCAAGGGGAGGGATTATATAGGGGGTTGAAATTTCTGATAGGGTGTGCCAGTGTCCAATCACCAGTAGGGGTGCAAAGGATCGTCATCGATCCGTGATCCGATCCGCGGAGGTTGATCCGATCCGCGGAGGTTGATCCGTACAGGACACCTCTGTGGCCTCGGCCATAGGAAAGGCCGCGGCTTTGGCCTAGCTCCGGAGCGGCGGCCATCTTGGTACACCTGGCGGCCGTTTAGCACGTCGAATGACGGAGCGATCATTTGTAACAAACTGGCGTCATGTCATGACGCCGGTTCCTCTCTCTCTCCCCTCTGTGTACTGATCTGTAAAGTGGAGGAGAGAGATCGGATGGCAGCAGTGCCAATACTCTGCAATGCCCTGCCGCAATACCCTGCTGCAATGCCCTGCCAATAGCCCGCTGCAATGCCCTGCCAATACCCTGCCAATACCCTGCCAATGCCCTGCCAATACCCTGCCAATACTCTGCCAATAGGGAGATTGTGGATATTACTGTGGGGGAGATTTTTTTTTTTGTTGATCCGAAAATGATCCGAACCGTGACTCCTAATCCGAGGAACGATCCGAACCGTGAGTTTTTTGATCCGTTGCACCCCTAATCACCAGTGATACCCTATATAACCCATCAGTAATTACTGTGGCTCTGTGTCCCGTGATGTTCGAGAAAGAAAAAGTTTGACTCTTTGCAGCTCCAAGAAGATCATATATGGCAGAAAACATATGAGAATACACACTACAAAGAAACACTGGGCACTGAAAGTCACAACCCCAGAATGAAGTAATATGTTGCAATGGGATTTTATCTACAGTAATTTGTTATCTGCAAAGTCAGTCCTGGATGCACACAGTTTAGAACAGGCCTTGTCCATTGACCCTAGCGTATAATGGGCTCTTATAATTAATGAACTATTTTTTTATCTGAAGACACTGCTAAAAGCTATTCCTGTGTAAATGGGCAAGTGTTTTTTACGGTAATTACTGAAGTTCCTTAGCATACCTTAAAATATCTTACTAGGAACCTGACTTGGGTGCATAAGGGTTCTGCACTCCAAAAATCTCAGTTTTAGATTTTATGTTGAATGCTGAAGCCTCGTGGAGTCCCTTTTTATCTCAGGTCCAGGCTGTAGAAGGGACTTTGACTTCTGCCCACTCTAAATAAATGACTCACCCTCTACTGACAGCAAGTCAAAAGCCAAAACTACAGTAAGCAAAAGCACTTTTTAACCTGACAGCTGGATTTTAAATGTAAACCACCGAAAGATGCAAATACAAGAAAGCTTCCTTTTTCCTCGCTCTGCAGTCTAACAAGGTGTCAGATTAAGATTTGCGGCACATTGCAGGGCTAAGCAGAAGACAGATCAATATTAAATGATCAGTAGAGGCTGGTTTCTCTACCAGACCACGGTTACTCTAATTCTCAATGAATGAGCAGCAAAGTAGGTTGAGCAAAATTGCTAAAACCAAATCCATGAAAAGAGATTAAAGTAAAAACTAAAAGTTGAAAAGGTCACCTTTTCTATAAGCAGTTTTTTGCTCATTGTCACACATCTGTTTAACCGTTCTTTGTATTTTTCCAACATTTTCTTCTGCTCATCCATTTGCCGTCGGAGGTCACAATTTACCTATAAAGATGATCACAAAAAAAAAAAAAGGTAAAGTTCAACGGTAAAATTTGGCTTTGCCATTCGATAATTTTCAGCCAACTATTAGGCCCCTTTCACACTTGTGCGACTTGTCCTGCGACTTGGCACTGCAAAGTCACATGACAGGTCGTACCCCATTATTTCCAATGAGTACCATTCATATCTGTGCGACTTCAAGTCGCAACTTCAAAGTAGTCCCTGCACTACTTCGGTCCGACTTTGATGTGACTTGAGGTCAATAGACCTAAAGATTACAAAGGCATTGCTTAAAGTTGCGCGACTTTTAGGTCGTACAAGTGTGAAAGGCGCCTTAAAGTGTAACTAAATCCACATCAGTAAAATCTGGCTGTATATGCAGCATAGCATGTTTGTTATACTCACTGTAGAACTTAAGGGGTTAATCCTCTGCATTGTGTAAAAAGGCCGTTTTATCCAGTATGCACAGATCCTCCCCCTCCTGCACTGTATATCTGGGGAAGGCCAGCTAACACAGGCAGAGTAGCCAACCAGCATATGCTCAGTTGTCTTATATGCTGGAGAGAATAATTACTTGTTCTCAGAGCTAGCCAGGTCACATGATATTGGCACCACACATGTGGGCATGTATATAGGCTGAAGTGGAAATCTCCTCCTACCTGAATTCTCAGCACTGGAGAAACTGTGCAGTTTATCACTGACCGTGGTATACAGATCTTCCAAAAAGGTATATAGTGGCAATATTTAAGAAGATTGACAAGCTGTAGGTACAGGAACCATTTTCATATTACTGGGTTTAGTAACACTTTAAAATGATATTAAAAAGTCTTGTTTTTTTTGTTTTTGTTTTAAAATAAACATGTTATACTTACCTGCTCTGTGTAGTAGTTTTGCACAAAGCAGCCCAGATCCTACTCAGGTCCCTCGCCAGCACTTCTGGCCCCTCTCTCCTGCCAACTGCCCCCACAGCAAGCTATGGGGGCACTCGTGCCGAGCCGCTGCTGTGAGTCCATTCAGACACGGAGCCGCAGCTTGGCTCCGCACCCTCTCTCCTCATTGGCTCACTAACTGAGCCAATGGTGCCTGCTGCTGTGTCTTAGCCAAAGAGAAGGAGAGTCTCAGACAGCCGAGGCTCTCGTGCAACATTGTTGGATTGAGATGGGGCTCAGGTAAAGTATTAGGGTGGCTGCTGCACACTGAAGTTTTTTTTTTTCTCAATGCATAGAACGCATCAAGATAAAAAAAAATAAAAAAAAACCTTCTGCCTTTAGAACTTTAACTACACATATAGAAAGTAAAACAAACATCTGGGGATGTTAAAAAAAAAAAAAAAATGTGTTCTATGCCTACCTTATGCCCAAGATATCTTGCCAATTTGTGAACCAGGATTTCCAAGTAAAGGCGACACAGACTGGGTAAAGGCTTTGAAGTTTTTGTCCACTATGAACGCATTTGATTATCAGAATACAGCAGAATGCTACAAAAAGTCAACTGGAATCTTCCTAAACCCTGAAAAACCCAGAACAGTGTAACCTTCAAAAATCTCAGGAAGGGTACTGGAAGGCTTAAAAACCCAAAAGTTGTTGCCATATATTTTTAGTTTTATCTCCAGATCGCCAATAAGTTTCCTTCAGTAATGCGGGCCTATTTATCTAAGTGGATATGACAAAGGCTTTATAAACTGGTGTTTTAAAATGGAAAATAATGATCATACCGGAACCATAAAAAAAATAAATAAAAATAATGTCATTAAAGTGGATCCCCAGCCAAAGCATGAAATTGTTTTGGATATAGCGGGGAAGGACTAGGAACACTATGAAGTTTTTATTTCCACCTGTGCCTGCTTTTAGATTTTTTTTCATGTTTTGTTCAGTTACTTGTGCAGTATTATTAATACTGGAAAGTAGACAGAGCAGTTTTGTAGTAACCTGAACAATGATTGATACTTTTCACCCAAATCGTTAGAACTCACCCTTAATAAGTCATCTATCCTCCCCTCCTTTTTCTCTAGGTCAGAGTTTTTGTTGTTTTCGAGAGCGGATATTTTATCCATCGTGAGGTCAGACTGAAGAGAAAAAAAAAAAATATAGAAGGAAAAAGAATGAAACAAAATGACATTTGGTAGTCTATACTATCACTCAAGCCCACCAAACAAATGCTCATGAATATGTAACAGTTCAACACTAAACAAAATCTTATTTAAACCTATTCATAAATAAGATTAAAAGAATGTAAACTGACTGAGCACCAAATTTCTTTGTGAACCCACAAATTACCTGGTGCATCGAGCAGTGACATCACTGTGCTGTACACATTCTTGTGCAGAAAGAGCTGTGGGAGGGACTCGGCAGGCTCCACCTACTACAGGCTGCCTATAGAAAACTACAGAAGGGGGCAGAGACCAGACCAGCCACCTTACACAAGAAGAGAGCAGCAGTGACTGATCTTTATTACAGGAAGCTCCTGCACAGAGGCAGGAGGAGTTTCATGCTCCATCACTGCACAGATCTGAAAGAACACCACACGGCTCTTATAGATTTAAGGCTCCTTTCACACATGCGCCTCTGTTATACGGATTCCGCTTGCTGATCCCCGATGAGGAGGCAGATGACAGATCTGTCACCACTAACTTTGCAGAGCAAATACGAACCCAGTACAGCTCTCTTCTATGGGGAAATTGCGTAAAAACAGACCACCTGTACGTCACATCCAATCATATCCGATTGAAGGATGGAAAATAGGACCACCATCCGTCTGGATTTTGCGGATAGGATTGGATGGCAGGGTATGTCAGTGGACATTTCACCGCTGACATCCGCCACTCCATAGGGGAAACTAGAGAGTCTGATCAGGTCCGTCTGAAAAACTGACAAGCAGACCTGATTGGACAGCCCGTGTGAAAGGCACCTCAGGATTTAAAGCTGCAATAGAAGAATACAAATTCAAAATTTAAGAGCAGCCAGGCCAATAGAAGAGAACTGCTGGTTGGCTACTACTGTAGGATACCAACTTTAACCATTGCCATCTTTTAAAGTGAAAGGCGGGAACCAAATATACATACACCAAGAGGATCCCCAGTTGCTGTTTTTGGGGGGTGAGCTCAACCTACTGCCATCATTTCTTCAGGTCATTAAGTGAAAGCCTTCCACATTACAGGTACAGATGGTAAATGAGCTTTAAGCCCAGTTGCTGTTTTTGGGGGGTGAGCTCAACCTACTGCCATCATTTCTTCAGGTCATTAAGTGAAAGCCTTCCACATTCCAGGTGCAGATGGTAAATGAGCTTTAAGCCCAGGTTCACATTGAGGGGCGGGTTTGAAATCGTGCAAGTTCAGCTTAACTCACTAGATTTCAAACCGGCAATTCATGCACAGATGTCTATTCAAAACCGCCCTCAAAGTCAGCAAAAGTAGTGCAGAAACTACTTTTGGGAATCGGTGCGGCGCCGTAAAGTCGGCTTCGCTCCTATTTAGACGGTGTCGTTGTCGGCATGTCAAATCGCATGCCAAAACGGCCAGATGTGAACCTGGGCTAAAGCAAACTGATAGGAGAAGTAGAACTAAGACAAGAGCAGCAAGTATCAAACAGCAAATACCTAACTATGGATATTAGACACAACCACACTGTCACAAGTTCCTACATGTATTTTTGAGACAGTTGATGCTGTCAGGTGCATGCAACTCCTGTTAGTTTATTTAGTACTTTATCCACTTTGCCTCTCCCACCAGTTCACCACCTATGGACCAGAGCAATCTTTACAATTCTGCTATGGGCCTGTATGTTCAGCAATAACTCATTACTTTTCTTTTTCGCCATCCTTAGACACTAAAATATAACAAAAAACTAAACAAAACACATATTTTTTGTTTTTTTAAGTAGTGTTAGTTTAAAAATAAAATGTTACTGCAGATAAAAAGTGTATATTTCATTCTGTAATGTGTCCTGCTTAAAATGACAATAAAATTATGATTATGGTACAAGGCATTGCAAAGTTATTTACCAATGAATTAAAGTGGTTGTTTTTTGTCAATTTTTCACTTTTTAAAAGTGTGAAAACGTATAACTGTGTTAGGTGTAAAAATATTAACAAAACAAAAGTAAAGTTTAAATATTAATCGTTCAGAACAAAAAAAAATCATCAGGAAAACGGTGATTGAATGGGGAAAGAGAATAAGGATATATATATATATATATATATATATATATATATATATATATATATATATATATATATATATATATATATATATATATATATATATATATATATATATATATATATATATATTACGGCTACTAAGAGTAAACTGAGGGGTAATAAAAGTTTAAACAGAAATATTTTATTTAAAAAACACACACTTTTTGCTCTCTCTCCTTTTTTTTTTTTTTTTTTTAACTTGTCAGGTTGCTTGAACAGACATCATCTGCAGATTGAAGTTAAAGTGGTTGTAAAGGCAGGTGGTTTTTTATCTTAATGCATATGCATTAAGATAAAAAGTCCTCTGTGTGTAGCAGCCACTCCGGCACCCCCTAATACTTACCCGAGCCCCCTCTCGATCCAGCGATGTCCACGAGTGCTTCAGCCGTCCGAGACTCTTCCTCCTCATTGGCTGAGACACAGCAGCAGCGCCACTGACTCCCACTGCTGTCAAAGTCAGCTGGCCAATGAGAACAGAGAGGGGACGGGGCCAAACCGCGGCTTCGTGTCTGGATACACGGAGCTGCGGCTCGGCTCAGGTGCTCCCATAGCAAGCTGCTTGCTGTGGGGGCACACAAAGGGAGGGAGGGGCCAGGAGCGACCCGGAAAGAGGAGGATCTGGGCTGCACAGAGCAGGTAAGTATGACAAGTTTGTTATTTTTATAGCCAAACAAAAAAAAAAAAAAGAAGGGGGGGGGGTCTATATTACTTTAATCCCTTTGATCGGCATATGAATGAACAGAACGATACAAAAGTAACAATACGTTACTTTGTAACTTTCTGTAGTGTCTGAACAAGTGTTATTTTTAAACATTGTCAGACTGTTGTTTACTAGGAGGGGGTCCTGGTAAACAGGCAGACAGACTGGACACGCTGCACATGTCCTGTGTACAAATGATGACTTTTTTGAGCATATGTAGCACACCCAAAGTCTGCAACTAGTTAATTTTTCTTTAAATGGTGGCCACCAAGAGGCGGAATCAGTACAGACTTACAGTTACAACAAAGAAGTGCAAGTTCCATCTCCCAGCATTTCAAAACAGGAGTGACATTACTGGAGAGATCCTCCTCAAGAGAACATTACCCAGAAACAGGACAAGGAATCAGTATGGGCTTACATGCCACAAGCCGTAGTAGTGCTACATCTCCGGGCATTCCAGAACAGCAGTGATGTGACTGGAGAGGTCCACCTCCAGAAAACCTAAGCAGCATTGACACCAGAAACAAAACTGGTGCCAATTTTTGTACCGTCACCAGCTCAGCAAAGCCCAACTACTGGACGACACCGACCGCATGATTTCTCAGAGGAAGAAGCCAGAGAAAGAATATGTAGGTAAAGGGAAACTTATTACCTTGCAAATGCTTTTTAACTCCTTTGTGTCTAAAAGGTTAACACAAAAATTACCCACTTCAGCCCCGGAAGGATTTACCCACTTCCCCATTTTTTGCAATACGGCACTGCGTTATTTTAACTGACAATTGCACAGGCGCGTGACGTTGCACCCAAACAAAATGTATGTCCGTTTTTTTTTCCACAAATAGAAAAAAATTCTTTGGTGGTATTTGGTCACCTCTGCAATTTTTATTTTTTGCGCTAAAAGCAAAAAAGCAACAATTATATATATATATATATATATATATATATATATATATATATATAATGTAATCATAGGTTTAGGCCAATATGTATTTTGCTACATATTTTTGGTAAAAAGAAAGCACAACGCAATAAGCGTATATTGATTGGTTTGCGCAAAAGTTAGTGTCTACAAAATTGGGGGAAGCTTTAGGGACTTTTTTTTTTTTTTTTAATTGTTTTTACTAGTAATGCCGGCAATCTGCGATTGTTAGCGGAACTGGGACATTGCGACGAACATATCTGAGCCCAAGTGACACCAATACAGTGATCAGTGCTATAAAAATGCACTGATCTCTGTATAAACGGCACTGGCAGGGAAGAGGTCAACACTAGTGGTAACCAAAGGGTTAAGTGTTCCCTAGGGAGGTGCTTTCTAACTGTCAGGGGGATAGGCTCACTGGGAGTAGCGAGAGATCGCCATTTCTATTGACTAAGAACATCTTATCTCTCTCCCCTCCCTTTAGAACGGTTTCTGACAGGGGAGGATCCCCGTTTTGCCTCTCTTCTTTCCTGCAATCGTAGGTGGTCGGCAGACAGAGTCCGTCGGACCCGCGCCTGCAAAAGCCAGTGCACGAACTGACGTACCAGTATGGCGATTCGCACAGAACCGTACCGTGGGGCGCGCTCCAAGCACAAAAGGGAGAAACGCAAATATGCGGTCCCACAGAAAAAAAAAAAGCCCAGTTCAGTGGGGCCGCATATTTATGCGACGTCTGCGACAAGGGGTTAACTATGTTTAGAGTGTCCAATGGCTAAAACAGATGACCAAGTTAAAGGTTAATAGCCATACAATTTATTTTGGTCACACTTGCGTTTCCTGTAAAGCCATCTCCTGAAGCTACAAACTCTTTTACGTAATCAGCTAAAATGTTATCCTTGCAGTTTTATGAACGGCTGTATTATTCATGAAGATTGAGGTTGCTATCAAATGTACTATAGAACAATCTGACAGACATCTTTGTACTATTTTAAGAGACAACTTAGATGATGGGAAACGATCGGCAGGTGTACAGAGACTCACTTCAGGATGCTTATTTAAAGCAGAAACAAGTGGTTCTAACCTGTATTTGTCTGTGCTGGACGGAAAATTGATGGGGTTTGTTGGGGACAGAGGAATGATCTAGGTTCAATGGTGTGGAGGAAGGAGGGCTGCTCTGCTGACTCTGCAAATAAAAAGGGAACATCTATGTTAAAAGCAGAATAAAGATAATCCAATTTACAGACATGTGTGCGAGAAGGCAAAATACAACATTAAAAAAATAAATAAAAAACACGAAAGAAAAGGAAAAACTGCACCAGTTAGTTACTCTGATAACCATGAATGTGAAGACTAAAGACTGTTCTCCCCCATGTGCTGCACAGAGCTGTGCCAAGTTTACAAGATAAACTGAATCAAATGTTCACTAGATAAAATATCACTGAATGAAAATAACCACCACCTGCAAGGAAAACTACTAAAACTAAGCAGATGTCAACTACCTCATGAAGTAATATAGAATTAAATTTACATCAGGCTTTCACAGCAGTTCTGAAAACTGCCCAGTATTCAGCCTCGTGCTTGTTTTGACAGAATCCCCACACCTAAAATGGCCCCAGAGTTGGCTGACAAACATGCCAAGCTTTCCCAGCAGAGGCACATGGTGAGGAATTTCCCTCAGACTGTACAGGCTATCTATAAGTAGATTCCCGTTACCTTTAAGCCCCTTTTCACACTAGTGTGACTCCAAAGTCCTGCCATTTTGCCGCGATTCGCGGCCTCAATTTCAGGGAATGCCTGTGTAACTGGCATCAAAGTCGGACCAAAGTAGTGCAGGGACTACTTTGAAGTCGTACTAATATGAATGGTTGTCATTGGAAATCATGGGGAACGACTTGTTGTACAAGTGTGAAAGGGGCCTTAGGCAGCATTCATTCACATTTGTTTGGGCTGCCTTACTGCACCAATTCATCCTAAGGCCCCTTTCACACTTGTGAGACTTCAAAGTCGCGCGATTTTACCGCAATTTCGCGGGCACGATTTTCCTGCGAATTTGCGCGATTTGGGATCAGTACTACTTTGTATGACTTTGCCACAACTTTGGCATGAACAAATGAAAACATACATGGTGTGAGGCTTGTGCTTACAAAGTCGTACTGAAATTGTGTCTATTATTCAGGTACGATTTGCATGCTACTTGAGGGTTTAACATTGAGGTCTATGTAGTACAAATCGTATGGAAGTTGGACCAAAGTAGTGCAGGGACTTTGAAGTTGAGGGGCCTAAATAGTAACTTGCACTTTTTTTTATTTCAAGGAACCATAAAGCACAGATGTTTCACACTTTGGGTGTTTCAATAATCAATAATTTACATACTGTCTAGCTTTAAAAACTGGAGAAAAATGTTAACCAGCTGTAGACTGTTCATCTATTGTTTTCATCCCATAAGGCCCCTTTCACACTGGGGTGGTAGGGGGCGTCAGTGGTATTACAGCGCTATTTTTAGCGCTGTTTTACCGCGGTATTCGGCCGCTAGCGGTGCGGTTTTAACCCCCCGCTGTCGGCCGAAAAAGGGTTAAAACCCCTCGTACAGCGCGGTATAGCCGCGCTGTCCCATTGATTTTAATGGGCAGGAGCGGTGAATACACCGCTCCTTCATAGCTCCAAAGATGCGGCTCGCAGGACTTTTTTGACCGTCCTGCCAGCGCACCGCTTCAGTGTGAAAGCTCTTGGGCTTTCACACTGAACAAACGGCGGAGACTGTTTAGGGGCGGTTTGCAGGCGCTATTTTTAACGCAATAACGCCTGCAAACCGCCCCAGTGTGAAAGGGGCCTTACACTCCCCCAATCTTGTATATGCTAAACTGGTGCTGTCAAGACTACACTAAAGCCGGCCATACATGGATTGAAATTTGTCTGGTTCAGCAGGGATCGGCCGAGATTTGATCCATTTATGGGCAGGCTGATTGTACCCAAGTTGATACATTGATTGCCTTGGGTACATACAACCAACCGGTTAGATTTTTTTTTCTCTTACATACAATTACTGCCAGCGGTTAAACATCAGCAGGTAATCATTGTTTTGTGGGGGAAATCAAGCAATTTTCTTTCCTTCCGCCCTAGGTGGAAGGAAAGAAAAATTGAATCATCTATGGCCTACTTTATAGCATTGCCTTAATCTCTATAAACACATACTGTATACACTTTTTAGACTGGTTGGCTGCTATGGGTGTCACAATGCTTTACCAAATAAGCGGAATCATCTTAAAAGAACAATTTTTATCTAGTAAACCCAAGCAAAATTAGAACAGTATTTTAGCCTTCTCTGTGGTAGTCAAAAAAACATCCAGTGTATTAAAACATGAGAAAAATAAAATAGTTTCGTAATGAGTCAATGAGAATGCCACAAGAAAATAAAAAAAATTAGGTCAGAAAATATCTGTGGGTGGATCAATAAAGAAAGATTTACCGTTAGGGGTAAAGGGTTTGATAAGGAATGTTGCGGTGAGGATCTGGCAACCGGTGGAACGCTTCTGCCAGGACTTGTCCCCGGGCCACTTCCCCCAGCAAACTGCATTAAAATATGAAATATACGTTACCATGTTACCTTTCAGAAAAAGTATCTGGCTTATATATTTTAAACCATATATCAGGGGTGCTCAATCTTTCGAAGAGCGAGGGCCACTTAAGTGAATTGGTAACTGGTCGCGGGCCACAAGGAACTATGGTGTTTTACCCCCCCCAAATTACAAATGTAAAAAAGCCCTTACTGTCCTGAGCCCCCTATATGGCTGCTTCCACACGGATGTGCTGCAGTTGACCCGCACCATGGGTGCAGTGCACCAGTAGATTTCCTGCAGGTTAGCTACACTGAGCCACAGACTTCTTTTACAACTTGCGGGTGTGGTGCATTTTCTGATAGCACACGAAACCCAGGGGAGGATATAATAGAAGTCTATGGCTCATTGCAGATAACGTGTAGGAAAGCCTGCGGATCAGTGTGAAAACAGCCTAATAACACTTTTTTATAAGTTCTAATATGCCTATTGCAAAAGTGAAGAGTAAGCGATATTTAATACACTGACCTTTTCCTCTTCCAGCTTCTGCTCTCCAGGCTGCTGGAAAGGCCCTAGGCGAAGTGCAGTTGGCATCACTCCGCCTGGGACAGGAGCCGGGACTACAAAGAAAGCATTGGCTTATGTGTCTCCAGCTTCCTCCACCATGCACTCTGATGCTCCAGGATATGGGTCGGCAATCCATTGATCGCTATCTGGGCTTGCTGACCCGCCATCCCAGAGCATGGGCTCCCTGGTTTGTGGTCACAGGCCACATCAGAGGGCTCCGTGGGCCACATGCAGCCCACAGGTCATGGGTTGAGCACCCCTGATGCATAAAGTAAATCTTCCTTACATGGCTTCCAAACCCCAGACAAGCTGAGATATTTCAGGTTTCATATAAAGATCATTTTATAAAACTTACCTCAAAATAATCACTAATTTTATGTCCTCTAGGAGTGTTTTTCCCTAAAAAAAAAAAACAGAAAAATTGGGGCTTTATTAAAATACAGCACATATGAAAGGTAAATGAAGAATTGGTTCTATATATATTAAGACATAAAGGCTACCTAACACTTCTATGTTTTGGTGCAGGGTGTAAAAATCCTGCCTGCTGCATCTTTTACAGATTTTTCAGCAAAATACACCTTACATAGGTAGGAGAAAAATGTGTATAAAATATGGTTGAAACACAGCACATGAAAAATGCAGCAGGTGCGAATGCAGTCCAAAGTATTCGACCTTCCAAACTGGACCCCCACTCTGCACTCCGGCGGACACGGAGGTAAGAATGAAATGTCACAACACGTTCATATCAACCTCCACAGTGATTCACTGCAGGAGCCCAGAATTTCACTTCTGAAACATCATTAGACATCTACTGTGTGGGAAAATCACAGACAGCCCCCTTTTCCAGTTTGAAGAAGCAAATGCAGGAAGTCCTCCCACTACAACACCATGCGGGGGTAGAAGGTAACAGAAGGTAGGAAATCCAGTTCAGACATGTGGCCAAAATGTCACAGACAAACATTTTCCATCAGTAGATCTATGTAGCAAGGTTATACAGCTTGGAGAATGTAAGGGATGGTGCCTTTGGCCTGTGGAGTGAACAGATACCCCTTTCATAAAAGAAACATTTCTGTGCATTTAAAGAGGTGTACCATGCAACGTTTAACATTGGGGGGGTTCCTTAAACAGAATCTGATGCAGCTGTGCATAGGAACCAATCAGCCAAAACTTATTTGAACAAGCTGAAGTTACCATGTGCTGTGTATAGATCAGAAAACAAAAAACAAAAACAAAAAAACACCACAAAGATGCATTGCCGGCAATGCCGTATCCTGGCCTAGGCCAACAAGGCCCAGGCCTAGGGCGGCACTTTGCAGGGGGGCAGCAAAAAAGCTGCCCCCCAGCACGAAAAAACTCCCACATGAAAACAGTGCCCACTGGCTTACGCTACACTTTTAGTGTACTTTCTTCGCTCATGGTTTTTGCAACCTGCTGATTTGTCTTAGGTTTTTCTCTATAGGACATCTTTAGGCCAGTTACTCCTGTTTTATTTAGCAAAATGTATTGCAATTAAACATACACAGGTTAAAGATCTTTCAGTCTGTGTGTTGACATATTTTGGGGTTATTTTTGGCCTGACTGAGTCCTAATTCTTTGACTATGAAACTGGTTTGTGAATTTTACATGACCACCATCTAATGGAACATTAGTTGGGCAAGTCCCCATCCCCAGTGTTCCTCCTGGGATAAGTGGCACCGACAACCAAGAGCGGTACCTGTGTGGTCAGATCACCATTGTATGTCCAATAATCCACAAATATGGATTTAGCCCAACCCTATCTGCTGGCCCAATATGATGTAAATTAGTGGTATTTTAACAGGTGAATATGAGCACTTCCAACACAACAAAGTGCCTTTGTTATCACTTAGCACTGGCATTTGTTCTGACATCAGTTTGAGAGGTTTCAGTGATCATTCAGAATCCACTGATAGGTGCACTTGACCTCCTTCTGACCTGCATTTACCTGTGCTTTATGCAGAGTTTGCCTTCAAGTAGACTGGAGGGTGAGCTTTAGGAGAAAAAGGTGGGGCCTAAAGAGGAAGGGGTGTGGTTTACAGATGGCAGGGTGGGTCTTAAGCATGAAGGGGTGTGGCCTTGACAGGAAGGGGTTACCATATTTAAATTAGGGGGTGCACGAGTTTAGTCAGGCCTAGGGCAGCACAAAACCTAAAATACACCACTGATTGCCGGACTGTATTTTGTGTGGCCATATGAACAAATAGGCGCATATTACACATCCCAATAACCTAAATTTTTATAGGGGTGTGCGCTAAAGCTGCACGATTCTGGATAAAATGGCAATTAGGATTTTTTTGCTTACAATAAAAAATCACAATTCTCGGCGTAGCATCTTTCACATTATACAAAAAAATTGGGCTAACTTTACCGTTTCATTTTTTTAATTCATTGACGTGTATTTTTTCCCCCCCAAAAAAAAAGGTTTTTTGAAAGATCGCTGCGCAAATACAGTGCACCATAAAATATTGCAACAACCGACATTTTATTCTCTAGGGTCTCTACTTAAAACCCGCCAAACATGTATATATTTTTATATTTTTAGTAATTTTCTAGCAAAAAATACTGATTTTAACTTGTAAGCAAAAAGTGTCAGAAAAAGGCTTAGGCCCCTTTTACACGTGCGGATCCGTATTTACTCCTCCGCTTGCTCAGCGGGGATCGCTCCGTTGATCCCCGCTGAGCCGGCGGATGACAAGTCAGTCTCTGCACTCTGCGCAGGGACGGACCTGTCAGAGCTCCGCTCTCCCCTATGGGGGGGATTGGATGATTACGGAGCGCCTGTCCCTTTTCATCCGATCCGCCAGACAGATGGAAATTAGGATTTGCATCCGTCTGGAATTTGCGGCGCGGATCAGATGGGATGTCAGCGGACATGTCACTGCTGACATCCGACGCTCCATAGAGGTGCATGGAGCGCCTGTTCAGATCTGCCTGAAAAAACTGACAGGCGGATCTGAACGGTCCGCACGTGTGAAAGAGGCCTTAGACTTTAAGTGGGTAAACTGCCCTCATTTGCAGACCAAAGTCAATTCCTTTGATCTAAAAAGAACCAAATGATACGATTCTTTTCATCTTGCTGAGCAAGAAAAACAAAAAAAAAGCCTTTTTTTGACAGCTGTGAGCAGAGAACAGCTCTGCACTTGTTACATGAATTAAAGAAATGCTGGATTAGATCTAAATTAGCTTCAGAGAGAAAAAGTATAAAAAATATACAGCTGCTTTAAGAATTCATCATTCAATAGATGAGAGTTCAGATTAAAAAAAAAAAACCAAGGAAGTGTTTTTATTTATCCGAAACATACAGAATTATCTGTATAACAAATTAGGGAGTGCCTCAAATAAATGTACACAAGTCAGTGGGAAATGGCAAGTGGCATGAGCTCACTCCATTAAATCTAACACAGGGGGAGGACTGAGTTTCCTGACCCAACTCCTGGAACATCAGACCTTAAAACGGGAACTTCACCCTAAGAGCCGGTTCACATAGGAAGCGGCACGACTTGCAGGTCGCCTCACCGACTGCCGGGGCGACTTGCAAGACGACTTCTGTATAGAAGTCTAAGCAAGTCGCCCCCAAAGTAGTACAGGAACCTTTCTTCTAAGTCGGAGCGAGAACGGTTCCATTGTACAGAACGGGAGGCGACTTGTCAGGCAGCTAGGTCGCCTGACAAGTCGCCCCCGTGTGAACCGAGCCTAAAAGGGGAAGTTTTGCTTCTTGCACTCCTCCACTCTTTTTTTGTTTGGCATTTTTTTGGGGAGGTGGGAGTACCTGGTTTTGGACAGGTACCCACCTCCCCTTCCGGTCAGATCGCTGCAGCCCAAATCCCCTCCAGCAACCTTCTGGGACCCATCAAAGGTCCCAGAAAACTGCAAAACCATTCACAAAGTGCAGTGTGGCTCGTGAATGAGCAGTGGGGAGCCGGCTATGAAGCCACAAGGAATCACAGCCGGCTGCCCACAGTAAACATGCTGGCATCAGGGACTCGAAGACCGGCAATGAACTGGTTCAGGTGAGCCCGGCACTGGACCCCTGGACAGACAAGTGTCCATTTATTAGGAATCAGCAGATACAGTATTTGTAGCTGCTGACTTATCTATGTAACCACTTCCGAACCGCTCACCGTGTATATACATCCCTTCTTCTTTATATACCGTTGTTATGGCAGCAGATATGTACCGGGGTTATGGTAGCTCTTTAAACAATGGGCGGTCCACTTTAAAACAGGGTAAAGAACCGCTTTACATTGAGTACTTACCTGCCCTATCTTTTTCACAAACTTGCACTATATCAGGTTTACACTTATTAAAAGACACTTTATTAAATGTGGTGATGAATTCTCCAATTTTTTTAGACATCTTTTCCGCAATTCAATGGTTTTAGATACTTGCACAGAATTGTTTTCTTTGTTTTATATTCTGCTTGTAGGCATAACAAATTCAACAAAGATTGAATCCTTTAATAATGCCTCCATTGTTACATGACTGTTTTATTGTATACTTTGACGATGGATGGCATGCATGTGCAATAAAAGAAAAAAAAAGGCGTAGTTCAAAAAGGCTTCTAATAAAGTGTCACTTGCTGCAGTCACTTCTTTTTTGTGTATGCTTGACCGTTGAATGTAATTTAATCTATTTCAAGTACCTCATGCAAGTTATTTGAGAGCTTCAAAAAAAAAGAAGAGACCCCTTAACGAGCAACTGAAAAACATACCGAACATGAGAAACCAAGCCCACCAGCATACCTTGACTTGTTTCATACGGTTCTGCTTTTCTCTTGCGATTCCTCTGGTCATTCTGTTTTTTCTCTGGAGTCTGCTAAAAAAAGATCTTTTAGAATGACAGCAATATGCACGTCTGTCCTACAGCACAGGGTGAAATCCTGCCCACATGTGATCAGCGCACACATTTGTAAGATGTTTCGGACATTGTTTTTAAGTCATCTCCTACTTTTTCAACAGATCACCGAGGATATGGTCTATAATTTCAATTCAAGTGAATGGCTGAACTAAGAGGTCAGGTGTGTAATCAGGGAGGACTGACAGGGGCAATTATAGCTTTATTCAGTCATCAAGTAAACAGGCTTCAGCAAGCAAACATATAATTTTCCACGTGTATGTGTGTGTGTGTATATATATATATATATATATATATATATATATATATATATATATATATATATATATATATATATATATACATACATACATACATACATATACACACACACATACACACACACATTTATTTATTTTTTTTCGAGGGTGCCTACAAAAAAGTATGGGCATTTATGGGTCTAGATGTCATGATTAGCCAATTACTGGCATATATGTGAAGCTGTCTGGTGACTGGAAACCACTGGAGCAAATATTATACTAACCTTAACACCCCCCCCCCACAAAGGTAAAAACAATAAATCATATATTGCAGCTCATCAGTCCTTAGATGTGGTGGTGACTATTATTTTTTATTTATTTTTTTCAGACTTTTTTTTGTCTTCATGTACACTGCTGCTGATAAACAGGCATTTAGGAGCAGTTGGGTGTTTTTTTCAGCTGCCCCCGAACTCTCCTCTATGTTATCTTATCAGTACATGTACACAGGGTCAGCCTTTTCTATGTAGTGGAGTTTAGAAGCATTCTTTGGAAAGCAAAAAATGCTTTCAGGACGGATGTTCAGAGGCATTTGAAACACCAAATGCCTGTAACAGCTTGGAAACGCAGTAACCCGCATTTCATTTACAAGCATTTTTCATTTTTTACTATAAAAAAAAATAAAATTTAAAAACGCTTCTAAAAACGCAAAAGCAGCTAAACACGGCATGTAAATGCGGCAAAGCAGACATTTTTAAACGTCGGTTACTATCTGTCAAGCTAAATCGTTCTGGAAAGGTTTTAAACTCCTTGTGTATATTAAGCCTAATTCTGAGACTAGCACTTCCTGTTCCAGGGTGGCTACACTCACTCATTACAGTGCATCTATGGAGGGAGCCATGGCTGTTACTAAATAAGTCAGTGGTGCTCCAGGTGAGCAGAGAGCGAGAACGCTCTAAAAGAAAGTAGTGTTCAGTTGTATGTATAGGGTCCCTTTTAGATGGGACGGACTCTGCTAGGAGTCCACTGCTCAGTAGAGAATCTGTCCGCTGATCCCCACTAAGCAGGCAGATGGCTTGTCCATGTCCACTCCGAATATGCAGAGAGGACACAGCCCACTGTACTCTATGGGCGGTCTGTTTACACCCGACGGCCATCTGATCTGTTTTTGGCAGATAGGATTCGATGTTAGTGGATGTCAACGGACCCGCTGCTCCATAGAGGGAAATGGATAATCCCATCGGGTCTGGCTAAAGAACTGACAGGTGGATCCCATCAGTTCGCCCGTGTATAAGAGGCCTAAGGAAAGTATACCAAAAAGTGTGAAAATTTCAGAAGGTTGCTGGATAACCATCCCAAGGTCAAGCAATCGATTTTAGCACATGTGGACAATATGGTCTCCATGCAGAATGTGGATAGTCAAACTATACATGTCAGCCTTTTCTGGAGATTCCTGCACTACTCTAGGCTGGTTAAGGACTGGTGAACAATAGTAAAGGGGTTGAGGCTCTGAAATAGAACCAATGTGTGGTTAGCAGTGGCGCCCATTAAAATCAGGAATGTTGGCATCTATTTATCATTAGGGTTGTCCCGATACCACTTTTTTAGGACCGAGTACAAGTATCGATACTTTTTTTCCAAGTACTCGCCGATACCGATACTTTTTTTTTTTTAATGTCACGTGACAGTTTTTTTTTTTTTTTTTAACAATGCTTTCTTTTTTTTTCTCCGGGGGGGGGGCTGGGGTAGGTCTGTGTGTTTTTTTTTTATTTACAATTTTTATTTTTTACAATAATATTTTTTTTATTCATTTTTGCAATATGTTTTTTTTTTTTTTAATCAGCCCTGTTGGGGGGCTTTGGTGAGATATCAGGGGTTTTAACAGACCCCTGATATCTCCCCTTGAGACCGAGAAAGAGACAGAGGATAGAGATTCCCCAGTCCCTCAGCTGCACTGAGAATGAATGGAGAGAAGACAGCGGCTCCTCTCCATTCATAAACTGACACATAGTAATCACAGGAGACAGTTATGCGTTTCACACAATGTTTCAGTTATGTGAATGACCGACTCTGTCCATTCACAAAGGAAGGAGGAGGAGGACGGCGGAACGGAGGGGACAGCGGAGAGGCACGGCAGAACGGAGGTGGACAGAGAAGGAGAGGGGGACAGAGGAACGGAACGGAGGGGGACAGATAAGGAGAAGGGGACAGAGGAATGGAACGGAGGGGGACAGAGAAGGAGAGGGGGACAGAGGAACGGAGGAGGACAGATAAGGAGAGGGGGACAGAGGAATGGAACGGAGGGGGACAGAGAAGGAGAGGGGGACAGAGGAACGGAGGAACAGAACGGAGGGGGACAGAGAAGGAGAGGGGGACAGAGGAACGGAGTGGGCATGGAGGAGGATGAGGTGACAGTCAGCGGTGATCGTGTGGGGAAGTTACAAGCACCGATCACCGCTGTATGTCACTGAAAGCCGCGGAGCTTGTAACTCCCCCACACGCCGATCACCGCTGACTGTCATAGTATCGGCGGAAGCATCGGGAGCATTTGCCCGAGTACAAGTACTTGGGCAAATGCTTGGTATCGGTGCCGATACCGATACTAGTATCAGTATCGGGACAACCCTATTTATCATAAGAACAGTTTAAAACACACCAAACGCATTGCTTGGCTCTTTAGTGGCCTCTTCATCATGAAAAAGGTGCACAGTACGTTTTATTGGATCTGTGTGCATGCCCTCAGCCCAAAATATACTGCAACAGTATATGGGCGCTTCTGCTGACCACATATTGGTTACATTTTTGGGGCCTCCTCCCCTTTACCATGGTTGCATTCTTCTGTTAATTTACAGAAGATAGCCACGAAAACTGATAAGACTGTTCCATATATGTTGCACAAAATCGATAGGTTAGCCAGCACATCTAAAAACTGGTAATCCGTAATACATACATGTATACATCTGGATAAACTTTAAGGCTGCATTCACACCTAAGCATTTACAGGAACGTGCTAAAAACACGGCAAAATGAGCAACATGCTTGCGCTGCCATTATTTATTAACAGCACCCCAAGCTTGGGTAGAAGCAAATACACATTTACACAATTTCCATAACCAATTATACATGGTACCTGTTAAAATTTGGCATTCACAAAAAGCAAAATGGAAAATGTCAAACGAGCAAAACTAACTTATACATTCCAGTGTTATTCATTTTTTTCCTAAAACTAAAACATTTAAATTCCTTGGTTGTAGAATGTGGAGAGTGTCACTGAAACCCAAACTGACAGAGCAGGGACAAAAAACAAAACAAAACAGTATATCACATTGGAATGAGCTTCTCACCTCAAGTTCTTTGTCGCTCAGAGAACCCAGACTACATAGACTTTGGTTAGAAGATTCACTGTTCAATTGTCCCTAAAAGAAAAAAAAAAGGAAAATAAAGCTCAGTTTAGGTAAATGTAAATGAATGTTAAAATTAAATGAAGAAAAAATATGCTTTCACTGATTGAAACTGTCAATATCAGCACTCACATTAAGTTATATTTATTTCACGATATTACTTGGGGCCAATACACAGATGAGCCATCACAATGAAATCAATATATCCAAAAAACTAAATTTTGCATGTTGGGTGGGGGAAGGGGCTCACTGCAAGGGTTTTTTGTGCCCAAGGTTGGACTTGAAGGACTTCGCTCTAACTCCAACTTTGCAGATCTGCATTCTTGTTCCAGGTCATTGACTATGAAAGCACTGCATGCAGTAGCTTGCCATAACAGCCAGGCAACTAGCATTTTTAGAAGGGAAGGTGGCCCCCTTATTTTACACTGAAACAACTTCCATATATTTAGCAGGATTTTTAACAACCAAATAAAATGCTAAATATTTCTTGTATAAATGATGTCCCTTCATTGTTAACCAAGGAAAACAATTCAACCCCCCCCCCCCCCCGACTTATGAAGCAGATATCTTGGCAAAGACTATTTTGCAATGGTGTCAAACATCGGCCTTCCTATTAGCTGCCCTCCCACACTAAGAGGAGTTCAAGCGTTCATTGGTTCTCTTCAGAGATTTTACCAGCCGCTGATTTCAAAGACATATCCTTCATTAATTAGATTGAAGCTCTTTAAAGAATAGGGTCACGGGGGTGTAAACAATGAGAGCAATTATCCGTTGCCAGAAGGAAGCTGTTTTTCTGACACAGAATTGTCAGTGGGAAGCGGCTCCTATGACATGCACTTTCTACCAGGCCTGTGAATTGCTCAATTTGGCGTAATGCTTTTAGAAACCGACTGGGTGAGCATGGCATGTGCCCTTTTCTTTTCATTATATCCCGTGAGGTAATCCAGTCTGCTGATCAAGAATACACTAAACAGCAACATCTAAATACTGCATGGACAATGCAGAATCTCAATTCTCAGATGAAAGCAAGGCTCAGGCAATTTCTGGATAAACAAGTTAAAAAAATTGTATGTGTAAAAAGATATATCTGCGCTAAGTGTACGTATATATAGAAAGAAAGCACACATCCACTGGTGAATGAAAATATATAGCGATCAAAAATAAATCATAAATCAAAGTATTCCCAATAAATACTAATGAAGTTAATATAAGTGATAACACAAAATCCATATAGTACTCCAAAGACTGCAAGGTGATAAAAAAAAAACACACAGGGGGGTTATTTACAAAAGGCAAATCCACTTTGCACTACAAGTGCGCTGAAATTGCACTTGGAAGTGCAGTCACTGTAGATCTGAGGGCGACATGTGAGGAAAATTAAAAAAAAAAAGCATTTTAGCTTGCACATGATTGGATGATAAAATCAGCAGAGCTTCCCCTCATTTCAGATCTACCCCTCAAATTTACAGCGACTGCATTTTCAAGTGCACTTGTAGTGCAAAATGGATTTGCCTTTCGTAAAATAACCCCCCCTTTGTTCATCCGGTGCTCTTGTTCATAAATTGATAAATCAGCGCCGCTTACCAGAACCGTTGGATCTCAGATTATAGAGATCAAACACGCTCAAGCAAATGCTTGCCAGTAGGGATAGTCTCCTCCCCGGATTCCTCCAGGGGAAAAAATACTTTTCCAATATAGCGGGCTATCCAATTAACTGGAAGTCTTGGAGAAACGAAATCATTCTTTTCCAAGTGTTCCTAAGTAATCTCCAGGATTAGAGGATAAAAGGAAGAGGTGTAGTATTCCAAAAAGATTTAAAAAAATAGTAAACACTTACAAGAAGACGGTAGAAAATAAACTTTCAAAACAACTTTTTTGAAAGTTTTATTTTCTACCGTCTTCTTGGATGTAAGTGTTACTATTTTTTTGAATAAATCTTTTTGGAATACTACAGGAGAAAATGTACCAAACTATGGTGTCCGTTTATGAAGCAGTGAAATCTATAGACTGCTTCATTCTCCGGCATTCACAGTGAAGATCTTTCTCCTCTGTGTGCCAGTTTATGAAGCTGTGTAGATCGCTTCTCCTTTGGAGGAGTGAAGTGAAGTGATCTACAAACACTTCAAACAGTGGAGAACGGCCCCTGATACTGGAATCTTGTGAGGCTTTACGAGATTACAGTACCAGAAATTCACAGAAACACAGAGATGTCAGTTTATTAAGCAGTGATAAATTATCACCGCTTAATACACAGATGGACGGCGTGGATTAAAGTTAAAAAAATAAGGAGTCCCCCTATATTATCTACACATGTATACACACACACACACACGTATACACACACACACATGTATACACACACACACACACGTATACACACACACACATGTATACACATACGTATACACACACACGTATACACACACACTATATATACACACACGTATGACAGGGGGACATGGTTACAGTGTTGGGGGGTCTGAACGAGGTATAAGGAAGTTAAAAATCTTCCTCCTTCCCCCTCAGATCCCCCCAGATTTCCTCTTCACTCCCCGATTCTCCTCCTCTGAGCTGGTGAACCTGGGAGTGTGAATTCTGACTCAGATCACCAGTGAAGCAGTGAGATCACCGCTTCATAAACAGGCCGTTGCTGTGTCATTCAATGAGGATTCTCCATGTGTAGAAGATCATCGGCGGGAGAACATGTTCAAACACTTCTCCTCCCGATTATCTCGGTTTCATAAACGGTTTATGGACTGTGATCAGCGGCGATCCTCTGGATCACCGCTGATCACTGCTTCATAAACGGACACCTTAAACAAAGAAGAGCAAAAGGTAAATGAACTTGAGCCCACTCATTTCCCCTGGAGGAATCCGAGGAGGAGACTATCCCTGCCAGCAAGCATTTGAAAGCATTTGCTTGAGCGTGTTTGATCTCTATAACCTAAGATCGGTTCTGGTAAGAGGCACCAAATGAACACACTGGGGTTTATTTACTAGAGGAAAATCCACTTTGCACTGCAAGTGCAGTCGCTGTAGATATGAGGGGGACATGCAAGGAAAATAAAAAGCATTTTTTTCTTGCACATGATTGGATGATAGAAATCAGCAGAGCTTACCCTCAGCTCTACAGCGACCGCACTTCCAAGTGCACTTGTATTGCAAAGTGGATTTGCCTTTAGTAAATTAACCCCAGTTTTTTTAATCACCTTGTACTCTTTGGAGTACTGTATGGATTTTGTGTTATCACTTATATGAACTTCATTAGTATTTATTGGCAATCCTTTGATTTAGGATCGCTATATATTTTCGTTCACCAGTGGATGCTTGCTTACTTTCTATATGCACGCACGCACGCACGCACACACACACACACACACACACACACACACTTACTGGAAAGACGCAAAAAAGAAAAAGTTAAATTATACTGAAAGTTAGGGCTGAAACAACTAATCGATTAATCGACAACTAATCGATTATGAAAATAGTTGTCAACTATTTCCATAATCGATTAATCGGCCAGCCGATTAGTTGGCCTGCATACAGAATGCATTATTTGTTTACAAATCAGGAAATACAGTGCAGCACACATACAGCTCAGTACACCCTCCATACAGTAAGTGCCTGAGAACTTGTGAATGTGTGAGGAGCAATGCCTCATGGGACATGTAGTCCTGGGCAAGAAGTGAGTGGGTGTAAAGGCAGAAGTTTTTTACCTTGTTATAGGGGCACACTATACTATAATTTGCAGCTTGCTATTGGGGCACTCTGAAGGCAGGAGGAGCCAGAAGCATCGGTGAGGAACCCCAGAAGAGAAGAATCTGGGCTGCTCTGTTCAAAACCATTACACAGAGCAGGTAAGTATACCATGTTTGTTGTTTAACCACTTCAATACCAGGCACTTAGACACCTTCCCGCCCAGGCCAATTTTCACCTTTCAGTGCTGTCGCAATTTGAATGACAATTGCGCGGTCATGCTACACTGTACCCAAACAAATTTTTTATCATTTTGTTCCCACAAATAGAGATTTCTTTTGGTGGTATTTGATCACCTCTGCGGTTTTTATTTTTTGCGCAACAAATAAAAAAAGACCAAAAATTTTGAAAAAAAAAAACAAGTTTTTCTTTGTTTCTTTTAAAATTTTCTCCTTTAATGATGGGCACTGATATGGCTGCACTGATGGGCACCGATGATGTGGCACTGATGAGGTGGCACTAACGGGCACTGATGGGCACTGGTATGCGGCACTGAAGGGCACTCATGGGTGGCACTGATGGGTACTTATGGGTGGCACTGATGGGTACTTATGGGTGGCACTGATGGGTACTTATGGGTGGCACTGATGGGTACTTATGGGTGGCACTGATGGGTACTTATGGGTGGCACTGATGGGTACTTATGGGTGGCACTGATGGGTACTTATGGGTGGCACTGATGGGTACTTATGGGTGGCACTGACAGGTGGCACCGATGGGCAATGACAGGTGGCACTGATAAAAAACATTGCTGGGCAGATCTGGGCATTGCTGGGCAGATCAGTGACATAACGGTGCCAATCAGTGCCCATTTGTGGGCACTGATTGGCACAGATTGGGCACATGTGGATGGCCATGGGGTACATACCTGGCCATCCACGTTGCCCCTTCCTTAGTGGTCCTAGTGGCATCCCTGGTGGTCCAGTGTGGTGATCTGAGGGGGGGCTGCGCTAACAATCAGCGCAGACCCCCCCTGCCAGGAGAGCCGCCGATCGGCTCTCCTCTACTCGCGTCTTTCAGACGCGAGTGAGGAAGAGCCGATCAACGGCTCTTCCCATTGACAGCGTGATCAGCCGTGATTGGACACGGCTGATCACGTGGTAAAGAGCCTCCGCCGGAGGCTCTTTACCAAGATTGGTGGAGCGGTGTGTCAGGCTGACACACTGCTCCACCGATCGCCGCGATGTGCGCCCCCCGGGGGCGCGCTGCGGCACGTTATCCTGCTGGACGTCATATGACGCCCAGTCAGGATAACAGAACCACTTCCCGGATGTCAATCCGCTATAGGGCGGGCGGGGTGTGGTTAAAAACCATTACACAGAGCAGGTAAGTATAACATGTTTGTTGTTTAAAAAAAAAAAACCTTTAAAAGACTGTGCAGGGAAGATCAGCATCTGAACACAGAGAAGGTGAAGGCTGATAGACTGGAGGTAATAGAAGGCATTACTATTACATTTAAAGTAAACTTTTACATGGAGGCAAGCCACATTACGTGGGAGCAGAGCATATTACATTCAGGCAGGGCACATTGGAACAGGGCACATTACAAGGAGGCAGGGAACATTACATGTGCCCCGGTGTGAAAGGGGTCCAAATAAAAAATGTGATCTCCTAGTCTGAAATTTACCAGATTCAACCTTCAATAGTATGTACAGTATATCTCTTCTGTCTGTTATTCTCAGAGTAGATTAGAGAATTTTCTCCCTAAACATATAGTTGGTTACTTATATTTATCACTGCATAGAGATTTTTAAGAATACTTTTTTTTTAAACTTTACATATTAAATATACACCACACTTTTTTTTAAGGTTATTATTATCCAATTAATCAAAACAATAAATCGGCCAACTAATTGATATGAAAATAATCGTTAGTTGCAGCCCTACTGAAAGTAATATTATTTAGGAACCGCATCCACCAACACAATTTCATTTTAAAATCTAGCCATCCCCGTTCATAATTTTATATCGAGGAAGGTGGTTAGATAACATACATCAGGCAAAAGGACCAGTTATATTTTAATGGGGATTAACCACCTCAATACAGGGCAATTATACACCTTCCTGCCCAGACCAATTTTCAGCGCTCTCACATTTTGAATGACAATTGCGCGGTCATGCAACGCTGTACCCAAACAAAATTTTTATCATTTTTTTCCCCCACAAATAGAGCTTTCTTAAGTGGTAATTGATCACCAGTGGGGTTTTTTTTTTGCGCTATAAATAAAAGAATGAAAATTTAGAAAAAAATATTTTTCTTCGTTTGTTACAAAATAAGTACATTTTTTCCTGCACTGATAGACGGCACCGGAGGGCACATATAGGCGGCACTGGAGGGCATTTTAGTGTAAATATGAGATCTGAGGTCTTTTTGACCCCAGATCTCATATTTAAGAGGTCCTGTCATGCTTTTTCTCTATTACAAGGGATGTTTATATTCCTTGTAAAAGGAATAAAAGTGACTTTTTTTTTTTTTTAAAAGAGTGTAAAAATTAAAAAAAAAAAAAAAAATTTTTTAAACACGCCCTGTCCCGCCAAGCTCGTGTGCAGAAGCGAACGCATACGTGAGCAGCGCCCACATATGAAAACTGTGTTCAAACCATACGTGAGATATTGCCATGATCGTTAGAGCAAGAACAATAATTCTAGCCCTAGACCCCCCCTGTAACTCAGAACATTTAACCTGTAGAATTTTTTAAACGTTGCCTATGGAGATTTTTAAGGGTAAAAGTTTGTCGCCATTCCACAAGCAGGCGCAATTTTGAAGCCTGACATGTTGGGTATCAATTTACTTGGTGCAACATTATCTTTCACAATATAAAAAAAAAATTGGGCTAACTTTTCTTCTGTTTAATTTTTTTTTAATGCAAAAAAGTATATTTTATCCCCCAAAAAATGCGCTTGTAAATACGGTGTGACAAAGTATTGCAACGACTGCCATTTTATTATCTAGGGTGTTAGAAAAAAATATATATATATATAATGTTGGGGCTTCCAAGTAATTTTCTAGCAAAAACAACAGTTTTTAAACTTGTAAACACCAAATCTCAGAAAGAGGCTCGGTCCTTAACTGCTTCAGCCCCGGAAGATTTTACCCCCTTCCTGACCAGAGTACTTTTTGCGATTCGGCACTGCGTCTGACAATTGCGCGGCCGTGTGACATTACACCAAAATTGATGTCCTTTTTTCCCACAAATAGAGCTTTATTTTGGTGTCATTTGATCACCTCTGTGGTTTTTATTTTTTGCACTATAAACAAAAGAGGGACAATTTTGAAAAAAAAAAAAAGCAATATTTTTCACTTTTTCCTATAAATATCCCCCCCAAAAAATATATATAAAAACAATTTTTTTCCTCAGTTTAGGCTGATTTGTATCCTATATATTTTTTGGAAAAAAATAAAAAAAAAAAATAAAAAAAATCGCAATAAGCGTATATTGATTGGTTTGTGCAAAAGTTATAGAATCTACAAAATAGTCGATAGATTTATGGCATTTTTTTATTATCATTTTTTTATTAGTAATGGCAGCAATCCGCGATTTTTATCGTGACTGTGACATTATGGCGGACACATCGGACACTTTTGACACTATTTTGGGATTATTGTCATTTATACAGTGATCAGTGCTATAAAAATGCACCGATTACTGTATAAATGACACTGGCAGGGAAGGGTTTAAACACTAGGTGTCCTAGGGAGTGATGGGCTACCATTGACATGACAGCGATCACTGCTCCCGATGACAGGGAGCAGTAGATCTCTGTCATGTCACAAGGCAGAACGGGGAAATGCCTTGTTTACATAGGATCGCGGGACACCGGCGGACATAGAGTCCGCGGGACACCGGCGGACATAGAGTCCGCGGGACCCGTGGGCGCGCACGCCCACTAGCCCCGCAAATTAAAGGGGACGTACAGGTACGCCCATTTGCCCACCGGTGCCTTTGTGCCGACGTATGCCGGCGTTCAGTGGTCAGCAAGTGGTTATAAACAAAAATAGTTAGTTGTTCACGTACGAGAAAAATTAAAGAGTCTGTTCCTTTGGAAATTATTTGGAAAGTCCAAAACCGAAATTTGTGTACACACTATACAAAGATCAAATGATTGTGCGTCATACAGAATTTTTCTTCCGGTTCTCTTATAGTGTGTATCCCACTTTAGAGGGCTTGATGCAAAAATATTGATTAAAAAATTAAGGCATTTAGATTTACGACGGGCATGGTAAGAGATCTCATAACATTGCCAGTCCAATTGTTCAGTGACATCATTCCAAGGTAGAGAACCTCTTAAATGGAAAGTAGAGTTATTCAGAGAAGAGGTATAGAAAAGAGCTGGAAAGAATAAACAAGAGGGAGGGAAGGAAAGAGGAACCTAGGATAACTCATGGAGCCATCAAGGTCGGCCCTGAAGAAGGGGGTTAACTGAATATGCATATATTTATCCCAAGGGTCCCATGTTTTCTCAAATTGGTGGACCTTATTAATCTCACTGGCAATCTGTTCATGGACCATAATCCAAGTAGTCTTATGCTTCAATCTTCTCAGGGAAACCAAGGGTTTCTTCCATGCTCCTGCTATTGAAATTTTGACAGAAAAGTTAAAAAGAAAAAAAGGAACAGTTGCATAGAACACCCTCTAAAACAATATGGGGATACATTTTAACAAAATGGAAAGGGACTGGGTACCATCCAGTTAAAAGCTTATTAGCTTCTATCAGTAAAACTTTCAAAACACCCTGCAAAAAGGTTCGAAGACAAGGGCACCATGGCTGGTAAATAGCTTAAGATTTTTTATCAGAGAAATGGGGCAATAGATTCCTACTTCTCTGGGATCCTTATGGGGTTTAGGAACCACAGAATCGTGCTATTCTGTAGACATATTAACTGTCCCTTTTAAGCCCTGTGTGGCCTAAAATAGTTCCCAACCCAGAATAGGTTACACAACAAAAGGTGCCAAAACAGACATTATCCAACTCCTGTGTACACACAAGTTAGCTTTAATTCTTAAAATGGCAGAATTAAAGTGGAAGTCAACCCTAACACTTAAATTCTCCCCTGCAATCAATGTGAGCGAAGTTCAGCCTTATGTCTCAAAATAAAAGAATCCCAGTTTTTCTACCTTTAGGCTGCTTTCACACTGAGGCGCTTTGCAGGCCCTAGCACCTGTAAAGCGCCTCTCCTCTCACTCCAGTGTGAAAGCCTTAGTGTTCATTCCTGCCCAGTTAAACCAGTGCCGTCACATGACTTTGAATCTACTTCCTTCTGAGACTAAAATCAGTCAGTGGGCGTGGTTTCTGAAAGCTAGCGACATCACTTCCTGGGAGGGATACTGTTCCTGTGTAGCTAGTGGGCGTATACAGGATGAGAGGAGCTGATCATACATTCCTGCCCAGTGTTCTCTCATTGTACATCCTAATTCATCAGAAAATTAAGAATTACAAAGCCCCATTCACACAGGGGGGTGGGAGGTGCAGTGCACATATACAGTATAGCTGTGCACAGGAGAAGGGAGCTGGACACGGGGGGGGGGGGGGGGGAGATGGGACTGTCAGTGTAGCTGGAAGTGCTCTGGGGTCTCAGTTCACAATGATCATAGTACAGGCAACCACACTAAAGCTCTGTTTCCACTAGTGCAACTTGTCATGTAACTTTGGACACAAAGTCACAGCCCATTGATTTCAATGGCACCCGTTATCTATGCGACTTTGAAAAAGTACCTGCAATGCTTTGATCCAAAGCTGCACTCAGTTGCATCAAAGTTGCACTCTAAATTGTGCAACTTTGGTGTTGCAATAGTGGAAACGTAGACTAAGGCTCTGTTTCCACTAGTATGATTTTTCATGTGACTTTTGACACAAAGTTACAATGACAAGTCACAGCCCATTGATTTCAATGGCACCTGTTCCCATCTATGCGATTTTGAAAAGGTACGTGCAATTGATGAGACTCTGATCCAGACGGTGTAAAGTTGAATCAAAGCTGCACTCAAAGTCACACTCTAAAGTTGCACTCTAGCCTTAGGCTACGTTTCCACTAGTGCGATGCCAAAGCTGTGCGATTTAGAGTGCGACTTTGAGTGCAGCTTACGATCCAATTTTACACTCTGGATCAAAGTCGCATCAAAGTAGTGCAGGCACCTTTACAAATTCTCATAGATGGACTGATTTGTCATGTGACTGTGTCCAAAATCGCATGAAAGGTTGCACTAGTGGAAATTGAGCCTTAAACTCATTACTCACACGTAGCTGGGTGTGTGCCACACCATACACACAGTGCCCATCACAGTACCATGCAGAAACAACCACGTGGCTGTACACTGTAGAAAATCTGCAGCATGTTGCATTGTAATCCTCTAGTTTCTAACAAACAGAACATACTTCCAAAGCCTGCCCTCCCCCCTCCCTCTCAGGAGAAACCGCTAACCAAAACGAGGCTATGAAGACAAGAGGAGATATGGGAAGGGGAGGCGGGATAGGGGTGGGGCTGGGCAGGTCTAGGCATGTCTGTCTAAAAAGGAGGAGAGATGGGGGCGGGGCGTGTTGAAGAGAAGGAAGAAGCCGATTGTCTAGCTTTGATTAGACTTTCTAAGCGACACAAACCGCTATACAGAAATTATATAATGTCAAAGATACATAATTTATATATAATTGATAGAATTTTAGGAAGAAAAAGAAAAAAAGTTTAAGAATATACATCTAAAAAGGTTATATAGAAGACAAAAATAATCCCAACGCCTGTACTTAATTTACAAAGTATCACAGCAACAGGTATGAGCTAACCATCTATAAATACTGATCCAAATATACCTGCCATGTAAAGACAATTTAGTACACAGTCAAGTCACATGAAAAAGTGCATTTCATTCTTTGTCACCACATTCGTCTGTATGTGTGGAAAGCCAGTATCTAGAAGTACCTTAAAGGATGTACCAGAAGCGATAAAATCCAGGGTGCTTTGCTATGCAAATACACAGCATTCTATTACAGGTTTATTACCAAGATAGGTGACCCCAAGCATGGGAGGCAAGAGGGTGTCGGAGCTCTGACTTTAATCACTTCCCGTGAAACTATGTACCTGTACGTCACTTTAAGGAAGTGGTTATACTGGCTTCACCAGGTCGGCTTTCAGGTAACAACCGATTGGCTGTTAGCCCAAGGAGTGGGATGGGGACATCCCCCGCCTTCCGCCGCGGTCTCCCATCCCACCAGGAGACCAGCTGGCACATCCGCCGGATGGCCGGAGTCCCAAACAAAGCTGGAATAGGCTTTGATCGGGTCTCTGATGTAGTAACCCGGAAGCTACATCACGTCACTTCCAGTCTACTCTTAAAAAAAATCCAAAGTAATCAAAAATGCAGATTTTGGCATTTTGAATACTTTGAATTGCAGAGGAAGAGTTTGGGGTCCTTTAGACCCCAGATTCCTCCATAAAGAGTACCTGTCATTGCCTATTACTGTCACAATAGATTTTTACATTCCTTGTGACAGCAATAAAAAAAGTGATCATATTTTTTAAAAGGACAGTGTAAAAAAAAAAAATATATATTTTTCAAAGCACCCCCCTTCGTAAACCAAAGAAAAGACATACACAAGTCGCGTCCGCAAATGTAAACAGTGTTCAAATCACACATGAGGTATCGCCGCTAACATCAGAGCAATAATTCTAGCAAAAAACCTCCTCTAACTTTAAAGTGAAGTGTATTTTTTCCCAAAAAATTTTGTCCGAAAGACCACTGCTCAAGTATCGTGTGACATAAAATATTGCGACGATCACCGGTATATATAGATAGATAGATAGATAGATAGATAGATAGATAGAAAATATATTCTCCCCATTGTGCAAAGACTGGCAACAAGGTCAATCGGCTCTGCTAGAACCTCTTGGGCACACCTACGCATGCACAATAATGGCAGCAACGGAGGGGGGGCAAACCCTGGCCAGAACAGGACAGTAGTTCTGCTCGAGACCAAGTTAACCTTTTAAAATAAATAAGTGCATTTATATAAAAAAAAAAAAAAAAAAGTCTGCAGAGCATTGCACCTGTGATCTGATGTCAGGCTCCTGCAGAATCTCAATATAGCTGTCTGCCTGTATCTCTCATACGGGTAGACAGTTAATGGAGAGCAGGAAGATCAACGAACTACGAGAGCACTCAACAGCAACCTTTCAGTTCATTGAAAACTACAAGCCGTATGCTGCGGTGGCAGAGAGTAGTTGTAGTTGATTCATTCACAGATCACTGAATGAATAACGCAGCGGTGTGGGAGGAGCTCCACACACTTTTTTTATTTTGTGACAGCAGGTACAGGGAGAAGATTCCCCACCCACTGTCACAGTGGGGGATCGGAGCGCCTCAGGCAGATGCCCTTTAGTAACATTTAACATGTTACCAAAGGTGAACTAATCCTTTAAGAACATTAATACTTAATACATTTATTTGTAGTGTATATTCACATCAGCCCCCCCTCAAGAAGCTCACAATCCAAGGGCCAATTTAGGATCCAAATAACCCACACTTTGGAAAGAGAGGAAACCCATGCAAGCACAGGGACAACTCCAGGTGGGTAGTGTACTGGCTGGGATTCAAGGCAGAGGTGCTAGCCACTGTGCTGCCCCTTATTGGTTTAACCACTTCCCGCCCGGCTTATAGTAGAATGACGGCCGGGCGGTGGTTCAGATATCCTGACTGGGTGTCATATGACATCCAGCAGGATAACTGCCAGCGCGCACCCATGTGGCGATCGGTGGTGTGTCAATCTGACACACCGATCTCCGTAAAGAACCTCCAACGGAGGCTCTTTACGACATGATCAGCAGTGTCCAATCACTGCTGATCACAATGTAAACAGGAAGAGCCCTTGATCAGCTTTTCTTCACACGCATCTGTCTCTTGTCTCTCCTGTCGGGGGGGGGGTCTGCGCTGATTGTTTATCAGTGCAGCCCCTCCCCCCCCACGTGGATGCCCACACTGGACCTCCAGGGATGCCGCCAGGACCACCAGGGAAGCCCCCCAACACGTGGATGGCCAGGTATGTCCCCCATGGCCACCAGGGATGCCCCAGCATGCCTAATATATGCCAATCAGTGCCCATAAATGGGCACTGACTGGCACCATTTTGAATGCCTGCCAGATCAGTGATGCCCATCCGTGCCGCCTACCAGTGTCCATCAGTGACACCTTATCAGTGCCCATCAGTGCAGGAGAGAAAAAAAAAAAAAAAAAACTTACTTATTTACAAAATTTTATAACAGAAACAAAGAAAAAATTTTTTTTTCAAAATTTTCGGCCTTTTTTTTATTTGTTGCGCAAAAAATAAAACCCCCAGCAGTGACCAAATACCACCAAAAGAAAGCTCTATTTGTGGGAACAAAACGATTAAAAAATAAACTTTGTTTGGGTACAGTGTAGCATGACCTTGCAATTGTCATTCAAAGTGCAACAGCGCTGCAAGCTAAAAAATTGGCTTGAGCAGGAAGGGGATGTAAGTGTTTGGTATTGAAGTGTTTAAAAGAGGACTCCAGGTTTACCTAAAGTGCTTGTAAAGCCCATTCATGAAATTTGACCTAGGCACTTATATCTGTAGTGTTTACTCAGCTCCCTCCAAAGCTCTAAGTGCCATGTCTTTCTGCTGCTCCATTCCTCAGTTATCAGCAGAGTCACTTCTGACAAGTTCTCTGACACACGAGATAACAGCTGGCAATCAAAACTTTAGCCCAGGTTCACATTGGTGCGGCTTTGAAATCGCGCTAATTTAGCGTGATTTCAAAGTCGCACATCAGTGCAATTTGCACTGTCAATTTCATTGTGCCTTTCAACTTTATTTAACAGAAGTCTATACAAGTTGCAAAGAAATAGGTAAAAAGTAGTGCAGGAACCCTTTTTATAATTGTTGCATAATGAGCTGTGGCGATATGAATGATTCCATTGCCCGCAATGGGGTGCGACTTGACATGCGATTTGGAACTGTCAAATCACATGACAAGTTGCACCGGGGTGAACGGGGGCTAAATGCAGGTGAATCATCCAGGTGCAGGCGTTTAACATTACCATGATTTACACGGCACCGGTGAAGGTTATTGAAAATCACATTTACTGCTTTATAAATACACACACACACACACACACACTCACAAAAGTGAGTACTCCCCTCACATTTTTTGTAAATATTTTATTATATCTTTTCATTTGACAACACTGAAGAAATGACACTTTGCTACAATGTAAAGTAGTGAGTGTATAGCTTGTATAACAGTGTAAAATTTGCTGTCCCCTCAAAATAACTCAACACACAGCCATTAATGTCTAAACCGCTGGCAACAAAAGTGAGCACACCCCTAAGTGAAGATGTCCAAATTGGGCCCAAAGTGTCAATATTTTGTATGGTCACCATTATTTTCCAACACTGCCTTAACCCTCTTGGGCATGGAGTTCACCAGAGCTTCACAGGTTGCCACTGGAGTCCTCTTCTACTCCTCCATGATGATCACAGAGCTGGTGGATGTTAGAGACCTTGCGCTCCTCCACCTTTCGTTTGAGGATGCCCCACAGATGCTCAATAGGGTTTAGGTCTGGAGACATGCTTAGCAAGTCCATCACCTTTACCCTCAGCTTCTTGAGCAAGGCAGTGGTCTTCATGGAGGTGTGTTTAGGGTAGTTATGTTGGAATAATGCCCTGCAGCCCAGTCTCTGAAGGATCATGCTCTGCTTCAGTATGTCACAGTACATGTTGGCACTCATGGTTCCCTCAATGAACTGTAGCTCCCCAGTGTTGGCAGCACTCATGCAGCCCCAGACCATGACAGTCCCACCACCATGCTTGACTGTAGGCAAGACACACTTGTCTTTGTACGCCTCACCTGGTTGCCACCACACACGCTTGACACCATCTGATCAAAATGAGTTTATCTTGGTCTCATCAGACCACATCTATGTCCGTAGTCTGCTTGTCTTCAGCAAACTGCTTACGGGCATCATCTTCACAAGAGGCTTCTTCTGGGATGACAGCCGTGCAGATCAATTTGATGCAGTGTGCGGCATATGGTCTGAGCACTGACAGGCTGACCCCCCCACCCCTTTAACTTCTGCAGCAATGCTTGTAGCACTCATATCTATTTCCCAAAGACAACCTCTGCATATGATGCTGAGCAGGTGCACTCAATTTCTTTGGTCGACCATGGCAAGGCCTGTTCTGAGTGGACCCTGTCCTGTTAAACCGCTGTATGGTCTTGGCCACCGTGCTGCAGCTCAGTTTCAGGGTCTTGCCAATCTTCTTATAAACTAGGCCATCTTTATGCAGAGCAACAATTCTTTTTTTCAGATCCTCAGAGAGTTCTTTGCCATGAGGTGCCATGTTGAACTTCCAGTGACCAGTATGAGAGAATGAGAGCGATAACACCAAATTTAACACACATGCTCCCCATTCACACCTGAGACCTTGTCACATGATATATATATACACACATATACATATATATACATACATACTAGGGCTGCAACTAACGATTATTTTCATAATCGATTAATCGGCCGATTATTTTTTCGATTAATCGGATAAAATCATTAAAAAAATCGTAATGTGCCATTTTTTTCTATTCCTCCCGGGGACACCAATGACGGGGCGCTATTCCTCCCGGGGACACCAATGATGGGGCGCTATTCCTCCCGGGGACACCAATGACGGGGCGCTATTCCTCCCGGGGACACCAATGACGGGGTGCTATTCCTCCCGGGGACACCAATGACGGGGCGCTATTCCTCCCGGGGACACCAATGACGGGGCGCTATTCCTCCCGGGGACACCAATGACGGGGCGCTATTCCTCCCGGGGACACCAATGACGGGGCACTATTCCTCCCAGGAACACCAATGATGGGGCACTATCCCCCCACCCCTCCCAGGAACACCAATGGGGCACTATTCCCCCCCCCCTCCCAGGAACACCAATGGGGCACTATCCCCCCCCCCTCCCAGGAACACCAATGGGGCACTATCCCCCCCCTCCCAGGAACACCAATGGGGCACTATGTCTATTCTCCTCCCACCCAGGAAAACCAATGATGGGGAACTACTACTCCAGGCAGCCACCCCCCGGAACACCAATGATGGGGAATTATCCCCCCCCCCTCCCAGGAACACCAATGGGGCACTATTCCCCCCCTTCCCAGGAACACCAATGGGACACTATTCCCCCCCCCCTCCCAGGAACACCAATGGGGCACTATTCCCCCCCCTCCCAGGAACACCAATGGGGCACTATTCCCCCCCCTCCCAGGAACACCAATGGGGCACTATTCCCCCCCCTCCCAGGAACACCAATGGGGCACTATTCCCCCCCCCTCCCAGGAACACCAATGGGGCACTATGTCTATTCCCCTCCCTCCCAGGAACACCAATGATGGGGCATTCCCCCCCCCCCCTCCCTCCCCAGTAATACTGTTAGGATGGTGCACTGCCCGGTCATAAAAATGTGCTGTTTTTACTGTGTTATTAGCTACTACCTTTCACTATGAATTTGCAGCTCGGCTCTCCTTGCTTCTTGCCCTCGCCTCTCTGTTCCCTCGAGGCAGCGGGCAGGGCTGAGATCAGTGGGGATGACGTCTGCAAAGAGGAGGAGGGGGAGAGGTGCGCCGCGGACGTGCCTGGTCACAAACGGCGGCGCCGAGGACACAGGAGGGAGGATTTTTTCTCTGTTCCCTCGAGGCAGCGGGCGGGGCTGAGAAGATCAGGGGGGGGGGGGTGACGTCAGCAAGGAGGAGGAGAGGTGCGCCGTGGACGTGCGGCGGCGCAGACGTGCCTGGTCACAAATGGCGGCGCCGAGGACACAGGGAGGGAGGATTTAAAATGGACGGACAGACAGAAGGAAGGTGCGGACCAACTAATCGATAATGAAAATCGTTGACAACGATTTTCATTATCGATTAATCGTTTCAGCCCTAATACATACACACACACACACACACACACACATATATATATATATACACATATACACACATATATATATATATATATATATATATATATATATATATATATATATATATATATATATATATATATATATATGGGGAAAAAATACACTTCACTTTAAAGTTACAGAGGAGGTCTTTTGCTAGAATTATTGCTCCGACGTTTGCGGCGATACCTCACGTGTGATTTGAACACTGTTTACATTTGCGGACGCAACTTACGTATGTCTTTTCTTTAGTTTGGAAAGGGGGCTCTTTGAAAAATATTTTTCAGTCGCCAGTTTTAAACTTTAAAATACATCCTACAATTAAACAGCTCAGGTAGATATAATGCACCATTTCCCAACCTTAAACTTGCTATAGTAACAGCTCAACTCCTGTGCAAAGTGTAACACCCATTTGAATGACCCTTCAAAGTACAAACAGGGGCTATACGAGCCTACTGGGCTTGCAACTAGTGAAACTGCAAAAAGTAGCACTGAAACAGACATATTAAAAGCTACTATAGCACAACACCAAAATGCAATGTAAGCCAATGAGCTGTTAAAGCTTACCTTTGAAACCCCAGCTCCTGTAAATCGTGCTTCCAACAATTCCTGGCGCCGAGGGTCCAGGCTATGCAATTCTTCCATCATTTCCTCTACAAAATGATAAAAACGCAGAAAATTAGATGTTATGGCCAATCAAAGCTTAGCACAGACAGGTCATCATAAACAACAGCATAGACAATTATGGGGTCAACCAACTCTCTGCCTACTGATTCTAGGCTTGTGTAACACTACAGTGCAAGAGGCACAGGTAAATGTCTGCTGCTAAAACAAAGAATTCACATTTACCTGAGAGACAGAGGTAGGTGATATAAACCCCCGAGCCTCATATAAAATGATTAATGGTACGCTTGGATGCTCAGTCCTCAGCTAACATCCCAGGTACCTTCAGCCCGAAGGTCAAGCTTTCCAACAAAGACTCAATGGCTACAACATTTTCCCATCACAAAATCTCAATTCTATTATCTTGAATAGAATTAGTAATGGAACAATTTGCATCAAATGGGTATATGGTGAACATTGTGCTCTTTATTTCATTATCTCTATTCTGCAAGGTCACCATGTTGCCTAGTCACACAAAAGCCATTAGCATTTAATAGGGTCAATTTTAATTACAACTGGCACCATAAGTGACAAATAAGCAGATAAATGCAAAATAAACAAGACCAGTCTGACTTAAAGCTGGCCAAAAATTATACAATTCTCTTGGACAATTTCCTTTAGATGTACCTTTAACCACTTGACGACCGCCTCACGCTGATATATGTCAGTAGAATGGCACGGGCAGGCAGAATCCGATCAGACCCCCCCCCCCCCCGGTGCCCAAAGCGGCCGGCATTTGTTCGCGGGCGATCAGACGTGAGGGGGAGGCCATCCATTCGTGGCCACCCCCTCGCGATCGCTCCCGGTGAATGAAATCCTTCCTCTGCAATGTAAACAGCGGCAGAGGAAGTGATGTCACCTCTCCTTGAGCCGGTCTTTTCGTTCCGCCGCCAAGGAGAGAAGACATCAATGTGAGTTACACCAACACTACACTAACAGTAGAACACACTAGGCACACTTTTCACCACCCAGTTACCCCCCGTCACAGTGACACCAATAGCAGTTTTTTTTTTTTTGCATTGGTGTCAGTTATAAATGTTAGGGCAGTTAGGGTTAGCCCCCTTTAGGTCCAGGGTACCCCCCTAACAAAGGTTAAACCCCCGTCGCCAGTGTCACTGAGCGATCGTTTTTCTGATCGATGTATTAGTGACACAGGTGACGCTAGTTAGGGAGGTAAGTATATAGGTTCGCCGTCAGCGTTTCTTAGCGACAGGGACCCCCATATACTACCTAATAAAGGTTTTAACCCCCTGATTGCCCCCTAGTTAACCCTTTCACCAGTGATCACCGTATAATTGTTACGGGTGACGCTGGTTAGTTAGTTTGTTTATTATAGTTTATTATAGTTTCAGGGCACCCGCCGTTAATTTCCTAATAAAGGTTTAACCCCCTAATTGCCCGGCGGTGATACAAGTTACATTTTTAGGGTCAGATAAGGTCTGCGTCACCCCAGGCAGCGTCAGGTTAGCGCCAGTACCGCTAACACCCACGCACGCAGCATACACCTCCCTTAGTGCTATAGTATCTGAACGGATCAATATCTGATCCGATCGATCTATACTAGCGTCCCCAGCAGTTTAGGGTTCTCAAAAACGCAGTGTTGCCCGTAAGGCCAGACGCTGGTACAAAAAAAGTGTCTGTTTATTTGTATTTCAATTGGCTTTGCTGAATGCTCATGTGCTATACAGAGCTTCAGGACGGACTGAATCCTTCCTTAAATTCCAGGAAGAGATCGTCAGAGCCCTTCTGTATCCAGACGGTGCTCCACCTCACCTTCCCCAACCAAATGCAGTAAGCCGGCTGCATGAGAGGCATTTTCCTTATGTCCTCCCGAGTACCCCTACCCAACGAGCCCCCCAAAAAAGGATGTCGTGTCTGCAGCAAGCGCGGTTATAGGCCTGACACCCGGTATTCTTGTCCCTCCTGTCCTGACAATCCTGGTCTATGCATTGGTGAATGTTTTGAACAATAAAAACGATAAAAAAAAAAAAAATAAAAAATGAAAGGAACAGTTAAAAAAGTAAAGCACCCCTGTCCCCCCCTGCTCTCGCGCAAAGGCGAACGCAAGCGTCGGTCTGGCGTCAAATGTAAACAGCAATTGCACCATGCATGTGAGGTATCACCGCGAAGGTCAGATCGAGGGCAGTAATTTTAGCAGTAGACCTCCTCTGTAAATCTAAAGCGGTAACCTGCAAAGGCTTTTAAAAATGTATTTATTTTGTCGCCACTGCACGTTTGTACGCAATTTTAAAGCATGTCATGTTTGGTATCCATGTACTCGTACTAAGATCATCTTTTTTATTTCATCAAACATTTGGGCAATATAGTGTGTTTTAGTGCATTAAAATTTTAAAAAAAGTGTGTTTTTTCCCAAAAAAATGCGTTTGAAAAATCGCTGCGCAAATACTGTGTGAAAAAAAAAAATTAAACACCCACCATTTTAATCTGTAGGGCATCTGCTTTAAAAAATATATATAATGTTTGGGGGTTCAAAGTAATTTTCTTGCAAAAAAAAAATAATTTTTTCATGTAAACAAAAAGTGTCAGAAAGGGCTTTGTCTTCAAGTGGTTAGAAGAGTGGGTGATGTGTGACATAAGCTTCTAAATGTTGTGCATAAAATGGCAGGACAGTTCAAACCCCCCCCCAAAAGACCCCATTTTGGAAAGTAGACACCCCAAGCTATTTGCTGAGAGGCATGTCGAGTCCATGGAATATTTTATATTGTGACACAAGTTGCGGCAAAAAGACACCTTTTTATTTTTTATTTTTGAACAAAGTTGTCACTAAATGATATATTGCTCAAACATGCCATGGGAATATGTGAAATTACACCCCAAAATACATTCAGCTACTTCTCCTGAGTACGGGGATACCACATGTGTGAGCCTTTTTGGGAGCCTAGCCGCGTACGGGACCCCGAAAACCAAGCACCGCCTTCAGGCTTTCTAAGGCCGTACATTTTTGATTTCACTCTTCACTGCCTATCACAGTTTTGGAGGCCATGGAATGCCCAGGTGGCACAACCCCCCCCCCCCCCCAAATGACCCTATTTTGGAAAGTAGACACCCCAAGCTATTTGCTGAGAGGTATAGTGAGTATTTTGCAGACCTCACTTTTTGTCACAAAGTTTTGAAAATTGAAAAAAATAAAAAAAAAATAAATGTTTTTTCTTGTCTTTCTTCATTTTCAAAAACAAAATGAGAGCTGCAAAATACTCACCATGCCTCTCAGCAAATAGCTTGGGGTGTCTACTTTCCAAAATGGGGTCATTTGGGGGGGTTTTGTGCCATCTTGGCATTTTATGGCCTTCAAAACTGTGATAGGTAGTGAGGCGTGAAATCAAAAATTTATGCCCTTAGAAATCCTAAAGGCAGTGATTGGTTTTGGGGCCCCGTGAGCGGCTAGGCTCCCAAAAAGTCCTAAACATGTGGTATCCCCGTACTCAGGAGAAGCAGCTAAATGTATTTTGGGGTGTAATCTCACATATTCCCATGGCATGTTTGAGCAATATATCATTTAGTGACAACTTTGTTCAAAAAAAAAAAAAAAAAAAATTTGTCTTTTTCCCGTGTCACAATATAAAATATTCCATGGACTCGACATGCCTCTCAGCAAATAGCTTGGGGTGTCTACTTTCCAAAACGGGGTCATTTGGGGGGGGGTTTGTACTGCCCTGCCATTTTAGCACCTCAAGAAATGACATAGGCAGTCAAACTAAAAGCTGTGTAAATTCCAGAAAATGTACCCTAGTTTGTAGACGCTATAACTTTTGCGCAAACCAATTAATATACGCTTATATACATTTTTTTTACCAAAGACATGTGGCCGAATACATTTTGGCCTAAATGTATGACTAAAATTGAGTTTATTGTATTTTTTTTATAACAAAAAGTAGATATCATTTTTATTCAAAATTTTCGGTCTTTTTCCGTTTATAGTGCAAAAAATAAAAACGGCAGAGGTGATCAAATGCCATCAAAAGAAAGCTCTATTTGTGGGAAGAAAAGGACGCAAATTTCGTTACAGCATTGCATGACCGCGCAATTAGCAGTTAAAGCGACGCAGTGCCAAATTGTAAAAAGTGCTCTGGTCAGGAAGGGGGTAAAACCTTCCGGGGCTGAAGTGGTTAAAAAGGGCAAGTTCACCTTTACAGAAAATCTGTAAGGTGAACTTTCCCTGGACCTCTCCCCCCGTACTTGAAGCCGGCGATCACCCACTAGGAGACATCGGGTCGCCACATCACACGTCCGGGGGATCTGAAAAAAACCCCCGCGGCTTAATCTCCTAAACGTACGTATAGGAGGCATTCTAATTGTTAAGCGCTGACCAATCAGAACCCACCTAGCCATCCTGTCAGTGGGGAAGAAGAGAAAAAGCCACAGGGATTTCAAATCCCCAGAACGTTGAAGCGGCGTCCCAATGTCTCCAGGTGGGTGATCGCTGGCTTTAGGTACAGAGGAACCGGGGGGAAAGGGGAGCAGGTCCAGTGTAAGTTCACCTTACAGATTTTCTGTAAAGGTGAACTTACACTTTAACTATGTAGTGTAAGGACTTGTCTGATTGCATACAAATCGAAAGTGTTTAGGTTTGACCTCATATTATATGGTTTTGGAAAATCTAAATGAAAAATTAAATAATGTATGGCCAGCCTTACTTTAAAATGGATTTCTAGATTACAATGAAGCACCTAAACCTGGATGACATCAGTATGCCAAATCTGACTTCTAGGAAACTGAACCATCTATGGGCAGGCTGATTGTACCCAAGTCGAGCCATCAATTTAATAGGGTACAACCAGCATGTTGGATGTTTACATCGCTAGCAATAATCACTGTGTTCCCCCCATCGGGAATACACAACAGCTCCTAGGGAAGGAATCCCCATTCAACACAAAATTGCATCATCTATGGCCTGCCTAAAGCCTTATACACATTTGTTTTTTTCACGTTCATCCCAGCAGGTTGAATGAAAAAAAACCAAAAAAAAAAACGTCAACTCCAGTCAGAGCCGCTGTACTAATGATCTGACATTAGTACAGTGATCACCCACACTGAGCTGTTGTGTTCCAACAGGGGGACAGCCCCCCCATCAGAACAGTCCGGTTGATCGGGAGCCGGTCGGCTGCTGGTTTTTCAGCATGCTTGTCTGACAGAAGCCAAATGGTGGGCTTCTATCAGACAGGCTGGCATAACACTAAACGAATGTCAGACGTTTAAATTATTTAGATTATTAAACTATGAGAGCGCTCACCAGCATGTATATATTTATTTTGAGGGTGCCCACAAAAAGTATAGGGTTTTATGGGTCTAGATGTCATGATTAGCAGATTACTGGATATATGTGAAGCTGTCTGATATAGAGATAGATATAGATATAGAGATAGATATAGATACCATATATATATTTCTGAAACAGAAGCTGCATTCTGCAGACAGCCTGTAGTAACATGTTTTCGGGTGAATCAGAGAGGTGACAGTTCTCAGGCCAGATGATAGGCCTTGTGCATTACATCCTGGGAGGAAGGGGAATGCTCTTCCCATACCAAGTTCTGCTGAGTACTTTCAGCAGCTCCAATAGATGAATGGAATGGATGGGGAGTGGGGCGAAGCCAAGTATCATTAAGAGAACCTTTTAATTCTACTTCTATAATGCAACCAAGACATGCAGAACAAGGCAGGAGAAGGTACATTTCTCCCACAAAACCAACCTCTACACCCTTTTCTGTATAAAGACTGATCCCAAAAAAGTTATGACTATGCTTTAAACCAGAATATACAAAAGTTGCAAAATGTAACAGCCTTATTTAATATTACTGCAGTTGCTCTCAGTATCCGGTGTAAATGAGACTCTCCTCTGGCAAGCAATGCTACCTGGAATGTACAATAGAACTAATAAGGCAGAAAATTAAATGGAAGCAATGAAAATCGCAGGCTGTGCTCTAGGCAAGTCAGAGCCAAGATGTCTAAACAAGTCATTATTACTCTGAAACACAATCCACACTGTAGCGTCTACCCCCCCCCCCCCCCCCCAATACATAACTAAACAGTTATTTGGACTAAGGCTGCCAAATTAACATGTACCTGATCACAAGATAATGTCAGCTGAAACATGCTCGATTCTTAGGATATTTTTAGCGATAATCACAAAATATGTTATTGAGTTACAACATTCACAAGAGCACAGACATAATAAAACCCAGAGGTCAGATAAGTCAAAGCAACTCAAGCTATTTCTAGGCCGACCCTTGTAAAAGGACAAGTTCACATTACACCCATATTTGGGGGTTATGTGTAACATGCTCCAGCAGCCCCCCCTGTCCAAAATCCTCCCCCTGTTAATGCCGTCACAATTTAAAAGTAGAGCAGCTGTGTGGAGCTCCACCCACAATGCTGTGCCAATTATTCACAGCAATCTGTGAATGAATGGAATACAAGTACTGTCTGCCACTGTGGTAGATGACTTGTAGACCTGTGAGGGTGCTGGTGAGTGCTCTCAGTTTATCAATCCACCGGTCTTCCTGTACGGGAGGTAGGGGCAAACAACAGCTTTACTGAATCTGCAGGAGCCTGACATTCCATTTCCATCTACTGATCATGGGGGCAATGCTTTTCAGGCACCTGCGGGGAAAATACTGAAAATGCAGACAGAATTGTGCATTTCTTCCCCGTTTCAGAATTGCACCAAAACACGTGACGCACTTGCAGCACCATTATTTCCTAACGGCACCCCAACTGCAGTGTGATATGGCGCACGTTGCCAAACGCACCAGGCTCAGAGCCAAACGTTAGTATATGAGCTTTTTTGGCACGCTTGTCACAAAAAACCTGACTGAGGTTGCAACACTTGCCCACTCTACTAAAAATGTTCTTACTGTTGTGCTACACCCATCAAATAGACAGGAAGGGAGCCAGGCTTAGCACAGGCAGTGGCAAAACTTAGGTATTCATTCCTGTATCTATATATTGGCGTTATAATATTTTAGGCCTGCAAGGGAATTTTATTTTATTCTCTCATGCATGCTTCCATCCTGCTTTTAAAAATGCTTTTCAGGTACAAAAATCACAGTCAGCCTAGGTTCCCACTTTGTGCGTGTCAGGAATGCACGCTTTCTTGACACACTGAACTTTAGCAGATTTGAGATTTTAATTATTAAAATGGTTCTGTAGGCACTGTCTGCATTAAGGTAAAAAACCTTACACTGTCTGTGCCCCCCCCCTACATTTACCCGACACCACTCTCGTCTCGATCCAGCGCTGTCCCCACCAACAGCCCAGCTCTGCTCTTTTCCTAAATTCACAGGCTTTACTTAAAGCAGAGGGAGCCATAGGCTCCTGCTGCGGTCAGTCAATTCCTGGGAGGCGGGGCCAAGTCACGCCATGTGTCTGAGGACACATACGGCCTGTCTTAGGAGCATGCCCGTACAAATGTCCCCATAGCAAGCAGCTTGCTATGGGGGCTTTTAAAGAAGAGGAGGAGCCAAGATCACCAGTGGAGGAAAGTAAAACAGGAGGCTCAAGCTATAAAAAAAATACCACTGCACAGAGCAGGCAAGTATAACAAGGTTACTTAAAGAAAACAAAAAAAAAAAAAACAAAAAAAAAATTTTTATTGGCACCCTCACTCATTTGCTATTGTGCGATTCAGCAAAACACGACTTTGCAAAAGGATCTGGGACTTGTTTTGCACGTTTCTTGCGTGTAGGGCAGCTCCTTTAAATGAACTGGCTGCCCTACACAAGATGCGTGGAAATGCACTCACAAATGACTTACAGAGACACCCATTCTAAGGCTTCAAAGAGAACTAAAAAGAATAATAAACTGACGAGCGGGACAACCTTGTGGACCATACCTCTACCTTTCAACCCTTTTTCTTCTTTCTCTTTCCTTTTCTCCACCTTACGATTAAAGCTCATTATCAGAATTTATTTGACCTATATACACTCTACCTGTAAACAATATGTATAGTAGGTATAAATCATTTAAATACCTACAAAAGTAACTAAGGAATGGATATATATCTTTAATTTAGGTTTACGTGAACCCAATGTTTAATATTTGAAATTTCATGATATTTACCTATATAAACCCTACTGTAAAACAATGAGCTTACTTTATAGATCCTTGTAAACTTACTTTATGTATCTTTATAACATTGTATACTCAATAAACTTCTTTTGACAAGGAAATGCACTCACACTCCATTGGATACACAAAGTGTGAACCTAGCCATAAAGCACATTCACACAGGTGGTCCAATCAGGGTCCTGTCAGTTTTTCAGCCAGACCTGATCCATGCATGTCTATAGTCCAGTGTTTCTCAACTCCAGTCCTCAAGGCGCCCCAACAGGTCATGTTTTCAAGATTTCCCTCAGATGAAACAGCTGTGGTAATTACTAAGGCAGTGAAACTGAACAAATCCCCTGTGCAAAATAATAGAGGGTCTGAAAACATGACTTGTTGGGGCGCCCTGAGGACTGGAGTTGAGAAACACTGCTATAGGCAGACGGAAATAACTGGACATGCATCGATTTACATCCGTTTACCTCCATGTCTGGCGAAAAAAAAAAGCTTGCAATTTTTTCAAAAAAATGTAATCCCTAAATTAAATGACAGATTGGAGGTAGTCTGATGTAAACTGATGCAAGTTCTAACCACCATTAGATGCAATATAGGTCCAGAAAGCTTAGGATTTTTTTTTTTGTTTGTTTTTTTTAAAGGTGCTAATAAAAACATTGTATAGGCATAGATGTTACAAAAGCGACATCTCACCTGTTCAGCAAGGCAGCCATTGTGCAAAGGCTTGGTAAAATTTGTTGACAAGGCATCATAATTTGTGTTACATGTACTTTAACGTGTATCCACCAACTTCTATGGACCTCCAATGCATTGCACTTCACTAAAACGTGAAAAAACTGAAGAAGCACAGCTGCATTCTTTAAAAGAGATTTTTTTTTGTAGATTTATACTTGCCTAGGTGGACGCAGCATCAGGCCGATGCTGCAACTGTCCCCCACCGCCTTTGCACAGAGAACCGAGCCAACGAACATCACCGATGACTCGGTTCACTCACCAAGCGGAGAGCTGCTAACTCCTGCTCTGCTCCTGCATGCTAACTGGAGCGCTGAGCTGTGGAGGGGCGGCTCGCTGAGAGGCTAAGACTGCCTTCAGTCCAGGCAGCCGGCAGATCCAGACTTCCGAAGTCGGGATGACACGCTGCCTGGACCGATTCCAGTGACGTCAGAGGAGAGTGGACTTCAGACTGCTCTCCGCTGAAAACGGGTCACAGGACTGCAAAACGCATTGCAGTCCTGTGACCCATAGGAGAAGCCCAGCCTAAAAAGCTCAGGCTGGACTTTTCCTTTAAGAGAGTTGGACAGATCCATCTTAGCGTGTTGCAACACGTGTGTTAAAATGCAATATTAGGAGAAAAGAAAAAAAAGGAAAAAAGCGCCACTAAGTGTAGTAGACTATATGCAGTTTAATAAAGCCCCCATAAATGGGCTACTCACAGGATATAGGTAGTAACAAAACTCATCAATGTGGGGACACTTGGGGTGGTCTGTCCATCTATATCTCAAGTGCTGAACAGCGGCGTTTGTCACGCTGCGAGGGAGACGGGTGCTGTGGCTGGAAGCAAGCCTTTGCGGCTATAACCTATTCTATTGTACTTGTGATTATTTTGGACCTCAATTTGTGCGTTTGCCTTTGCGCCTATACCCTATTCTATTGAAAATGCAATATTGTAAATGGTCCTCCAAACGTTGAAATTCCATCTGCCATTTTGCAGAGCAGAGCTGCTTTGAATGTGAATTAAAAAGATGGAAGGCATTTTGATAAATGGCATCTAAGCCTACTTCAATATTCTGCAAGATTTACTTATATTCTTTACAGTGTCTGAAGACCTAAGAATATACAAATATTGCTATCGATCTCAACTTTTCACAGTATAATATGGGTGTTCCTTAACAAGTATGTTCAGACCAGCACAGTTGCTACCTGCAGACAGATATAAAGCATGCCTCAGACATGCAGGCCTTAAACGGCTGACCTTTTCTCCTGCCTCAACAGTAAATCAAGGCGGACAAAGAGCCTTTTTCAGAAGAGGAAACCACATGTAAAAACACACGTTTCATGTAATTCATATGCACAGGCCTCTGCATTCCCTATTAGGAAAGTGTTTCATAAGCACCACACTCTGACCTCCCTCCCTCTATTTATTAAATGCTGTCTGTCTTTCTCCAGGAGCAGACTCCATTTTACCTCACTTGCCACATAACTTCAAAACAGCTGCTGCCAAAAGATGGAGAGGCCAAAAGGATTCATCTTAAAATAAGATTGGATTTCCTGCATCCCCCTCGCAACATGACAAGATCAGCCAGCACACTTTTCAAGAACAGTCCGTTAACACCGCTGAAGAAAAAGTGTTGCAAGCACCAATAAAATTTAAATAACATATTAAAAAAGCACAGCGATCCTCAGATATTGCTTATGTCTGCAAGTCCAGCCAAACACCGTATTGGTAACCATACACATCAATGGGATTGTTCAATAAAACAGCGGACAGAGCATTGATGAGCAAAGAAACCAGAGCTCTGCTTACTGTCAAATCTATTAGGCCCCATCTACACCTCTGAGTGTCCATATGGGCAAGTCGTAGGTTTTCCAGATCAATAACTCACTGAATATGGACAAATGTTTACAAAATCTATCTCTTCTGCTGTACAGATGTGATGAATAGGTTCATGGTAGGCCAACAGACCACAGCGTTACTACACCACACTTACTACATAGCAAATAGGAAAAAATCAATGCTCATGTCCAAAGACTAAGAAATGTCAGACTTTTAAAGGGCCATTAAAAAACAAAAAAAAAATATTTTTCATTAAAAACTTTATATCATTAGGTGCATTTCGTTTTACAACCTAATAAAGAGCCTCTGGACGCTTTGGATTTTCTCACTCTATACATATTTTTTATATAATTTTTTTTTTTTTAATGCATTATATATAGATTTTTAATGGTTATTTTGAGACTCACCTAGTTACTTGAATACATAGCTAGCTTTACCCGCTGATGCTCTCCATCCTCTTGAATTATGTATTTTTCCCATTGTGCATGGCTTTGTTTTGGTCCTGAGCGTTTTTTGTTTAATACTGCTTTAAGTGCCAAAAGAGTTTTAGTTTGTGTGTTCTTGGTTCCAGGATTTGTCCATCTCTCTGTGTTGGACCACAATCTATATCTTTTATTAATGGTTATACACATACTAAATCAGATCCACTGACTAAAAGGTTAAGCCAAACGAGGTGCATGCCACTTTGTGGACTTCTCTCATCTACTGATCACTAAGGATGAGCTCCGGCGTGTTCGCACACACCATGTGCAGAGCCCGCCAGGAAGTCGGCACTGCTCTGCGCTAATCGCAGACATTTCCCGATCTCTGCAGCAGCGCATTGGGACAATGTCTCACCGCCTGTGATGAGCGCAGCGCAGTGCCGACTTCCTGGCGGGCTCTGCACATGGTGTGTGCGAACACGCCGGAGCTCATCCTTAGTGATCACTACACTCCTAGCACCTGACAGGAGAGACACTCCTCTCTCATACAGCAGCTCCTCTGAAAACCCCACCCCTGCGACGTCCATTCACAGAAGGCTTTGTATTTTGTTAATGAGTTCACATAATACAAAGCACTCCGACTGGGAAGTGGGGGGGGGGGGGGTGCTGCATACGACTCTGTAGCTTCAGGAGATGATACAAGAAGGTCCATCTTCAGAGCATCAGAAATATAGCGATAGCTGCACTCCGGGCACACAGCAAAAAAAAAAAAAAAATGTAATTTAAAAAAGGAGTTATAAATAAATGGCCATTTTTTGCAGGTATACAAAATAAAAAAATAAAATGTGCATTTACTTTTTTTTTTGTTTTATTAGCCTGGAAAGCTTTGCACCCGCGATCAGCAGATCACCGATACCATGCAGGTCTCCTGAAGACTGTCGGTGTAAGTTTTGTCTGTACATCATACAGGCAAGCAGTTTCACACTGACAGGAAGAATTGATGGACTATGAGAGCGCTCAACAGCACCCTGGTAGTTCATTGAGAACTACAAGCCGACAGGCTGTTGGTACTTGTAGTTTTCACGTTCACAGAATAGCATGAATGAATGAAGTGGGCGGAGCCAGTGCTACAGTAACATGTTACACCCTGAAGCTTACAAAAGAAGAAAAACAAAAAGGCATCCACCACATAAGTATTGATAAGTTTCAAAATATAACATTTGGAGTTCAATACAGCTTTATTGACAACCTCTACTGACAAAAACTGTTGAGCACCTTCTTGAAATGATAGTTGCCCTGGTAACTGTACTAATCCGTTGACCGAAATATATCTGATTTACAGATCAGGAAAGAATGCAAAAAGTCAATAAAAACACCTGATCAGCTTCTTCTACTTGACTCCATAATTATCAAAGCCATTAGCCCCGGTTCACACATGGGCGGCACGACTTGCAGGTCGCCTCACCGACCCACTGTATAGAAGTCTACAAAACAGGGGGCGCCTATTTATGACCTCAGCACGCCGCTCTGGTGTGTGCGCGCCCGGGACGGGCGGAACGGGAGTCTCTGCCACACCTCTCCATGGTGATCGTAGCCTACCACCTTGCATCTCCTACCATCTAAGGACTCTTGTCTATACTAGCTATAACACGTACACTACTCCCTTTACCCTGCCCTCCTTCCATGGCTCTCCTTGTTTTTAGAAAAAACAAACTTTCATAAGTGATTAATCACACATAGTCAGGTAGGTGTCTTATTCACCACCCTATACCCCCCATTCAATATCGCTCTTTACCTCATCCCTTACCTTACCCTTTCTTTTCTTTTTTTCCCTACCTCTCTCCCCATTTATTTAGATGAACCCCCCTCTCTCAGATCATGCCCCTGAAGAAGGATTGTACAGTTACTAAGTACCCCGAAACGCGTCGGGCTTGAGAAGAGTGTTTTCATCACTATTGATTTTGTCTTATTGTTCATTATGACTATCATGTATTATGCACTGTTAGTCAAAATCACGCATTGCTTGTTTTTACCCATATGTACTTGTGAATACGAATAAAATTTGTACTGCTTTTTATATTGCCCTTTGATTTCCTACATATTCCCATACTTTCTTCTTGTTGCAAGTGCCAGTAAAGTCCATCCAGGGGAACCCTTTTGTTTTGTATCTTCAGATTATTGGACGCGGCACGGCCCCCTTGGTCCCAAACTGGTTGGTCAATCCTTTCTCTGTTGTCTGTATAGAAGTCTATGCAAGTCACCCCCAAAAGTAGTACAGGAACCTTTTTCTAAGTCGGAGCGACTTGCGTCGCTCCTATTAGAACGGTTCCATTGTACAGAACGGGAGGCGACTTGTCAGGCGGCTAGGTCCCCTGACAAGTCGCCTCTGTGTGAACCGGCACTTAGACTAGGATTAGTCAGTTTAAAAAAAAGAAGTCAGGTTACTTATTTAGGTTTAAATTACACTTGCGATAAGGAAAAAAAAAAAAAAAAATAGGGAAAAAAAAAAAAGAAGCCTCCTGACCACCTGTCAAACGTTCTCTGAAAAGTGATCCACCATGGATCACTCTTCAGAAGGTAATACTTGTGTAAACAAGTCCGAAAGATTTACTTTCGTTTTATTAGGCATTTTATGAAAAAAAAAAAAAACATGTACACATAGCTGATGGCTATTTGAAATCCCTTGTTGGTTTATATGCAGGATTCATCAAAACCTTTTTCCTTTTACAGATCCACTAAAGTTGTGTACTCTATCAAATATGGACAAAACAAAATGTCATCTCTTGTTGAGGGAACACACAGTTCCTACAATGTCTAAATAAAGGAAATCAGATTACTATATATTCTCTAGGTCAAAGGGCAAGACATTTGGCACTAGCATCAATGCAAAAGAAAACAAATACCATGAGAATATTCACAGACTTAAGCCCCAAACAGGCCAAATGTCGGGAGACAGACCGTTAAAAAAAAAAAAAAAGAAAAAAAAAAAAGAAGAAGAAACGGCCGACATTCAGCCCATGTGTATGCCACCCCATCCGACAGAAGGCGGCCTTTTGGCCAACTGCTATCAAAAACGATGGAATACCAGCAGCCGACCGGCTCCCGATCAGAGCTCAGTCAATGGCGGAGAGCGCTGACCGGAGTGTCATGGCCGGGGGGCCGTCCCGCTGTCAGAACACAACAGCTCAGCGAAGGAAATCACTATGCTAACTTGGCATAGTTAGTACAGCGGCTCTGACTGACAGTTTTTTTCATTCAACCTGCAAAAACTCAGTGTGTACCAGGCCTAAAAGGCAAATGTGGCACAGGAGGGAGGGGGGGGGGGGGGGGGCGCAGATAAGTGGAAGTTCCACTTTTGAGTGGAACTGCCTTTTAGGCCTGGTACACACTGAGTTTTCGCAGGGTTGGAAGAAGTGATAGCGCAGTGCACATGCGCTGCAGGGAACCAGCTGTGAAGCCGAAAGGTTTCAACGATGGTCTCCCTTACCAGGAATGGCTGCAGTAGCACCCAACAGCCGATCCGAAAACCAGCTGGAGTGCCGACATCGCAGGAACCCTGGACAGGTAAGTTTCCTAATATTAAAAGTTAGCAACTACAGTATTTGTAGCTGCTATCTTAATTTTTTCGCGTCGGGGAGGTGGGGGGGGGGGGGTGCGACACCACTTTAAAAGGCTCAGTTCACTCTGCTGTGACCCCAAAGTTGTGCCACTTCCATTATGACCTTGCATTGCGACTTGATGCAACTTCAATGTGACCTTCATGAGACTTCGGCAACTCACAACAATACAGTGCGACACATTACTGAACTTACAAAACCCCCCTGAAGTCACAGCCAAAGTCACAAAGATAAGAAGGGAATGACTTCCTTGCAATATTTGTGATTTTGACATTGCAGTTTATGACGCTCATGTTTCAAGGAAGATGTAGAAAAGTAGTGCAGGAACTATTTTTTTTTTTTTGCTGTGACTTGTCGCAGCAATTAAGACGGCACCTATTGAAATGGATGTGATTTGACTTGTCATGCGACGTTGTGTTGAGTGCCGCAGGAAGCCATATGAGGAGTCACAGCAGTGTGAACCAGGACTCAAGCGGAACTTTATCCATTACCATTCGATAACAATTTAACAAAAGAACATACATTCTAAAATAAAAATTATGCTACCAAAATTAGTGTGTGCTGTAAATTGCCTCCAGGATTGCTCCTGTTTCTTCTTGCTGAAGGCTGCCATTTTGTTGGAAACTCTCCCCATCTCCTTGGTCTCAAAAAACAATGTCACTTTCCTATTAGAGGTACTTGTATAGCACCGTCAATTTATGCAGTGCTTTAAATATACAGTATATTGTATACTTCTCTTCAGTTAAAATATGTATACATTTCCAGCCTTGATTGTATGTCCTGGCTCAGTTAGAGAGGAAGGCTGACAGAAGCTTTGCAGTGCTGAAGTTCACAGGCTGTTGATAAGACATTCTCCTTGTAAGTTTAACTCTTTTGCTTCCCAGAAAGCAGAGTTTGTCCTGTCACCTCTCCTGCTTTTCTTTTATCCCCCTTCAGCTATAGTAAATCTTAAAGCGGGGGTCCACCTATCTGTCTTTTTTTTTTGAGTTCATTCACAAACTTTTCTTCTCAGCATTACATACTCACATATTGTGTGTAATACGTCTGCCTGTGTCAGATTTCGGCGGAAAAAATAACCTATATTATTCACTACAGGCGGTTTCCATCTTCATTGTGGGCATTTGAAGCCCACAAGCATTTATTTCCTGGATGTGGTGAATGCTGTGCTCCCAGCATTCACCGCTCGTTCCTGCACATGCTCAGTGGCATCCTGGGAAGCCTGAGACTAGCTCCCAGGAGTCTGGGAGAGGCTAGAAACACGCCTACTCCCCATGGGAGGAGAACCAGGAAGTACAAAGAAGAATAGAAAAATAAAAGGTAATTACGGCGATTTAAATTTTTTTAAACGGCATGTCAGCATCTAGGCAAGGAAGAGAATACATACAGATATTGTTCAGAATTTGGGTGGAACCCCGCTTTAAGGCTGTCAGTTGATTGGGCCTCTTGTGGCTCCGATTTCAGCACAGTGCAGAGAATAAAGAGCAACAGAGCATGTGCAGAGCAAGGGTGAGCCACTGCATTATTGGATTTTAACTCCTTTGTGACCAGAGTCAAAACAAACCTTAAACACCCAAGCCCAAATTTGCAACTCTGACATGCGTTAGTATAACCGTACATATCGCAACTACTTAGTGTATCCAGGTAGATTATACCTTGTTTTTCCTTCAGGACAGACTGGGCTTACATTTGGTGGGACACGGTGTTGGATTTATCTGTCTTGTTTTTTTTTAATCAAAGAAAAACTGGACCAAAATAGTAAAAAAAAAAAAAAAAAAAAAAGTTTTTTTTTCATTTTGTTGTATAGTTTGATGACATTACAATGACCCATCACTACCATAAAAACAAAATTCTCCTATTCCTAACGATCGCAGCCATACCACACAGATGTGCGATTTGTTCTTTGTGCCCATTTGTCATACCTAAAAACACACTGACACTAAAATCTAAAAACTTTTTTCTCCTATCTAAAACACACTGAAATCATCACTGCCACACTATAAGAAAATTGGGCAAACGATCGAACAGTTTTCCTCCATGTTTCACAGCAAGTCGGGACGGAGGATAGAAATAATGTATGAAAAGTCTCGTATAACAAAGGCTTTCTTGTTATTTATTGTTTCTGATCATGCGCAGCCTCTCTTATCTGATATCTATCGTCCAAAAACAATACACGTTAAATAAAGATCTTTTGCTCTGTTCCCGTATGGGAAAAATTTGGGGGTTTGTCCATTCAGAAATATTTGCTTGGAATCGGCCGTCAAAAGTTGTATAACACTATGAGAAAATGGTACGATCGTTCCTCGTGTGTACAAGCCATAACTAATATTTCACTGCCACTAACACCTACACTCACCAAGCTAGATAAAGCCTTATTGCAGGGATCTTCAAACTACGGCCCTCCAGTTGTTGCAGAACTACACGTCCCATGAGGCATTGTAAATAGGACATTCACAGACATGGCTAGGCATGATGGGAATTGTAGTTCCTAAACAACTGGAGGTCCATAGTTTGGAGACCCCTGCCTTATTGTGTTACTAAACAAAGGACCCTGCATTCACTATATCTGGTCTCCCACAGTACTGCAATCGTTTCAGTAAATAGAAACTGCTAAATACCTTTTTCATTAGGAGTATATAGCAATCTCGGTGTACAGCAGAGCACCGGTTAAAGCTTGTAGGAGGAGTTCTCATTCTCCCCTGATTGTCCTATGAGGCTGCATGACCCCTGACCCTCTGTCTGAACAGTGCATCTGATCAACACAGAGACAAAAAGGAAAAAAAAAAACAAAAAACAAAAAAAAACACACACACACACACACAAACACACATCTACCAATATACACCAAACTGAGCATGTGCAGAGTGCCCCCAAGGCTCTGCTCTATCAGGAGATGGTTTGGGGACTGTGGAAGGAGGGGAGAATCGGAGAAGACAGGATCAAACCGGCTTTTTACACAATGCACAGGATTAACCCTTTAGGTTCCACAGCAAGTATAACAAGCATGCTTTACTACATATACAAGCTGATTTTACTGTCTTGGGTTTAGTAACACTTAAAAGATTAAAGGGTAAGTTCACCTTTACAGAAAATCTGTAAGGTGAACTTACACTGGACCCCTCCCCCGCCCCATTCTACCTGAGGCCGGCGATCGACCGCTAGGAGACATCGGTTTTCTGCTTCACCGGCCCAGGGATTTGAAAGCCCCACGGCTTAACCTCCTAAATGTACCTTGAAAAATGTATGTATAGGAGGCATTTTAATTAGTCGGCACCGACCAATCAGAAAACGCCTAGCCCATTCTGTCAGTGGTGGAGAAGAGAAAGCCCCCCCTAATGTTCCACTTTAATATCTAATGGGGATCATCACAGGAAGCCATGTGGTTTTCTTTTTTTTTTTTTTGCTTGCTTTAATAAAACCAATAAATTGCAACACAAACAAAAAAAAAAAACAACCACACACACAACTGACAGATATGCCAAGCTGTTGGCATAAAAGAAACTATGAATCCAAAATATGGTGCAGAGGATGACATCATTGTCTAACACCCTTCTGACATAATTGATATTAAATTAAAAAACACACACAGGAAGACGCAGGGATTTACTGTGTGGGCAATTGCCGGTGTGAGGTCTGGTGTTTATCACAGTGTAGTTTTTTTTGCCAACTTTATTTATCTTCACCTTTAAAACAACCAAACTAAAGTTTATTATAGTCAGATCAGGGAAATTAAAAAAAAAAAAAAAATCAATAAATGAGTTGAAACTAAAACACGCATACTTTGCCTACACAAATAAATACCATACACACAATTTTTCAAGCATTTAGAACCAGCTTTCCAAAGCAAAAAGATGAAATCAATACGACCGACCAACAGTTTTGTTTCACTACACACCAAGTTACCCCAACCTACTCCTCATCTATGCAAATGAAAGCTGGTCAAAAGGTGCCATGTCTATGGCCAGCATTTGTCTTCAGCTCAAATTTCGGACAATTCCTATTGAATTGGCTACAATAGGAGCCACAGGTAGCCACCCTGGCACCACCTGACTCAACAAAATAGATTTAGAAATTGCAGGAGCCGGGTAGAAAATGGTCAGCTGAGCAGCAACTACATCCAATCAAATGCAGTCATTGTTCATGTATTCACGCAGACCTATGTGTGTGTCGCAGCCCCTAAATATAGTCACTGACAGTTTAGATACCACCAACAATTCTGTTTAGGAAGGATGGAGGAAATTATTGGACTTCTTTTGTTCTCCTGAGTTGAACTAGAAAAATCTGTGTGTGTATGGCTAGCCTTAAAGTGTGATCTTTCATTGATGTTCAGGGTTATGGAGACCAATGAAGAGTCAGGAATGGCGAGTCACTCTTCGATTTCTTTGGAACTTCAAGTGGCAAGATCTCCCTTTCACAGTCTCTGGTACTGTTACCACCTGCCTTGACTTTTTGGGTGCTTCTGTTGTTTTTTTGTTATACGCTACATAAAGTGAACGCAAAATCCAAAAACGGGAAAAGTGGGAACAATTTTTAAATGTCACAGCAGGTATGAAGACCTGGGAACAAACTTATGGCTACAGCTGCACGATTCTGGCCAAAATGAGAATCACAATTTTTTTTTTTTGCTTAAGATTAAAAAGATCATGATTCTCACGGCGTAAAATCGTCCACATTAAAAAAAAAAATAAAAAAAAATTGTGCTAACTTTACTTTTTTTTTTTTTTTAATTATTATTATTCATTTGAATGACTGCTGTGCGAATATAGTGTGACATAAAATATTGTAACAACCACCATATTATTCTCTAGGGTCATATATATATATATATATATATATATATATATATATATATATATATATATATATATATATATATATATATATATATATATATATTTATTTTATGTTTGGGGGTTCTAAGTAACTTTCTAGAAAAAAAAAAAAATTTTAACTTGAAACCAACAAATGTCAGAAAAAAGGTTAGTGTTTTAGTGGTTAAACTTCCCTCATTTACACACCAAAGTGTACTCCATTGATCTAAAGGACAAATCGTTACAATGTTTATACTTAAGTTCCACTGCTGTGTAACAAAAAAAATAAAAATAAAAGCACGTTTGTTTTCTTGAAACATAAACACACACATAATATATATATATATATATATATTTTTTTTATTATTATTCAAAGGGTTTGTAAACCATTTATTGAAAAACTGCCTATGCAGGTAAGGGGCATCTGTGGGTTGGAAAAAAAAAAAAAAAAAAGACTGTGCAACACTGACCAAAGTTGAACAATGCCCTTACTATAGGTGAAGGTCACTTTCATATCTTATGAAGCCTGACTAGCAAACTCTCAGGGTGATGCTATGAGAGGCTCAGCTGTTACTGCTGACTTCCTCTGACAGGCAAGGATGAGCTCCGGTATGTTCGCACAGCCCACGTGCAGAGCCCGCCAGGAAGTCAGCACGGCGCTGCGCTAATCACAGGCAGTGAGACATTTCCCCGATGTGCGGCTGCAGAGATCAGGAAATGTCTCACTGCCTGTGATTATCGCAGCGCCGGACGACTTTCTGGCGGGCTCTACACGTGGACTGTGCGAACACGCCGGAGCTCATCCTTAATCACAGGAGTGAGCTCTCAAACGATGCGCTCCGTTACAGGGGAAAGAGCATGTGAGGGGGTTTGAATCAGAGAAAGAGCAACTCCTCCTGTGATGGTGGAGGTGAACAGTAATGACTAGGCCTCACTTGGCATCATCCTGGGAGTATTCCAGTCAGGCTTCGGGAGGTATGCAATAGGCAGAGGCAGTTTTTTGGGGTTGTTTTTGGAAAGGTTGACCTAACCCTTTAACAATGAATCTAGCCTCTAAACCAGACCTTCACCCTTCCCGTTCACATTCTCCCAGCATCATCACAGTGACTTCTGGAAGATACAGTTGGTACTCCTGATGACATCAATAGATGGTGGTTTGGGATCATGCGTGTTCTGGATTGCTGGGCATACAAGCCTGTTTTTAGTGCATAATTGAGCTATGAGGTAAGGTTTTTCATTAAAAAAAAAAAAAAAAAAAAAAAAAAAAAACACAGAAGAACAAAGCACAAGCTGCTATAGAATTTGCAAATAACAAAATGCAGGGTCTGCAAATGAACAAATTAGTACAATAGCTTTATTAACCAATATAATAATATGCATAACATCCATAAGACCCCCCTTCACACTGAAGAGTTGCAAAAACTGCAGATAAAACGTTGTTCGCTTTTGAGGCGCTAGCGGTGCACTTTAAGGTCACGTGACCTTAAAAAAAAAAAGTTTTTGCGGCGCATTTTAAGTGCTTTTAAGGCACTTTGGAAGCGCTGCTCATCATTTCAACAGGCAGGGGTGTTTTTGAGGTGCGTTTTAAAGCGCTCCAAACATGCCGCTTGCAGGACTTTTTTCACCGCCCCAGTGTGAAAACACCCATTGAAATGAATGGGAGTTCGTTTAAGGCGCTTTTCAGGTTCTATTTTTAGTGCAAAAGCGCCTGAAAACCGCCTCAGTGTGAAAGGGGTCTAAAGACTGCACTCTCAGGTCTTTTTAAAAGCAGGGGAAATATACAATTAAATCGGAGTTCCACCCAGAAATGGAACTTCCACTTATCCGGTTACTCCCCCCCCTCCGGTATCACATTTGGCTCCTTTCAGGAGGAAGCAGATACCTCAATACAGGTAGGGTCGGTTCACACATGGGCAACACGACTTTAGCGCGACTTTGTACCGCGACTTCAGCGCGACTTTAGCGCGACTTCGGCAAATTACGAGGCGACTTGAAGTCGCCTCCATGACAGGCGACTTCGCCTGTGGCCAATCACCTCTCTGGGAGGGAGGGAGGGAGGGGGGGAGGGAGGGGTTTTCTCTGCAAAGTCGCTTGACTTTACAGAGAGATCCGACTTGCAGGCGACTTACATTGAGTTGAATGGGTACAAGTCGCCTACAAGTCGGATAGAAGTAGTACAGGAGTCTTTTCTGAAGTCGGAGCGACTTCAGTAGTGTCAATTAAGACGCTCCCATTGCCTACCATGTTAACCTAAATGCAAAGCGACTTGAGGGCGTACAAGTCGGATCCCAAGTCGCCCCAGTGTGAACCGAGCCTTATTTGCTCCCACTTCCGGCAAAAGATCGCCGTAGTATCTTCTGCGATTTACGCCGGCCCCTCCTCTGTCCCCCCACTATCCCCTGGGAAACACACAGGTCCCAGAAGACAGCAGGGACCAGTCAGGACGCGCAGCACGACTCGCACATGCGCAGTAGGGAACAAGGCTGTGAAGCCGCAAGGCTTTACTTCCCGATTCCCTTAAGCTGCCAGCACTATCTACCCGGAGCCAAGGGACGGGTCAGATTCGAGTGAGGACATCGCAGGTGCCCTGGACAGGTAAGTGTCCTTATTTTAAGTCAGCAGCTGCAGTATTTGTAGCTGCTGACTTTTACATTTTTTATTTTTTTTTGGCAGGCGGAAAGGGGAGAAAATAAAAGTCAGTAGCTGCTGACTTTTAATATTAGGACACTTACCTGACCTGGAATCCAGCAATGACGACATCCCAGCTGATGTTTTCCCATCAGCTCTAGAGTGCTGCCATTGCCTGTAAGGGAAACCGGCAGTGAAGGCGGTTCCCTACTGAGCATGCGCGAAGCGCTTTCTGAATGGCCCGACAGCGTTTGTTCTGGAACTTCTTTTGGGCGACAGGCGTCCCACAATTTTACCGCGGTTCTTCGGGTGACAACCATGCCACGATTTGGTGCCATTGAAAATAACAGGGATCACAGGCGCATCCCGCGTTTTGCGGCAATTTGGAATTGTGGACAGAATTGCAGAGATTCTGCCCATGATCCAAAATACCATGGCGTGAACGGAGCCTTATAGTGTCTCCAATCATCCAGAGGAGCAACAGGGACACCTTTGGACAGCAGCATTGTCAATCTGTAGAGAGGGTAACGTTAGATACAATTGACTAATCAAATTAAAGCCGAACTCCCGCTAACGGCTTTTTATCCTTTACAACCAAGGAAGCTGCCATCTTAGCCACTGATTGATCTGCAGTTGTCACGGTGCCATGCATACCATCAGTTATGACACCAGCCATTTGATGGCTTGACAGTTCAGTTGAGAGAACAAGCACCTGTGACAGTTGACATTCTGGAAAGCAGTTAAAAATCGATGGGTTTCGCTCTGCTTTAAGCAGTTACATCAACAGTTTTTGTTTTTCCTTCTGGAACAAATGTTTTACATAAATGACCTTTGCAAGCATCGCTGGAAGTGTCAAAGGGTTTGTCTCAACCATCTGCCAACAGCCACTTTTGCTGGACAGCTTGGACTGTTAAAGGAAATTGAAAAACACCACAACTAGAAAATGAAGCAGAAAAACTAGAAACAAAAAGGAAACTAAAAACAGCCATCACATCTAAAGCCGCGTACACACGGGCAGACTTATTGACCGGACTGGTCCGACGGATTTTCAAAGGACTTCCGACTGACTTTAACGAACAGACTTGCCAACACGCGACCAACCAAAGTCCGACGGATTCGTACGTGATGACGTACACCGGACTAAAATAAGGAAGTTGATAGCCAGTAGCCAATAGCTGCCCTAGCGTTGGTTTTTGTCCGTCGGACTAGCATACAGACCAGCGGATTTCTGGGTCCGGCGAAGTTACGACGTAAAGATTTGACGCATGTTCCAAGTCCGTCAGACTTTCGACAGAAAAAGTCAGCTGAAGCCCACACACGATCGGATTGTCTGCCGGACTCGGTCCGTCGGACCAGTCCGATAGAAAAATCTGCTCGTATGTACGCTGCATAAGGCCCCTTTCACACTGGGGCAAAAGGTGCATCGGCAGTAAAGCGCTGCTATTTTTAGCAGGAGCTTTACCGTCGTTTAGCGGCGGTATTCGGACGCTAGCGGGGCGGTTTTACCCCCGCTAGCGGCCAAGAAAGGGTTAAAAACCACCGCAAGATGCCTCTGCAGAGGCACTTTTCTGGCGGTATAGCCGTGGTGCCCCATTGATTTCAATGGGCAGGAGCGGTGTATACAGCGTTCCTTCACCGCTCCAAAGATGCTGCTAGCAGGACTTTTTTCAGCGTCCTGCCAGCGCACTGATCCAGTGTGAAAGCCCTCGGGACTTTCACACTGGAGACACAGCAGCGGTTGTTTCGAGTCGGTTTGCAAGTGCGATTTTTAGCGCAATAGTGCCTGCAAAACGACCCAGTGTGAAAGGGGTCTAAGGACTGGTAAACTGCAATATATAGACAGGTTTAATACTGCACTACAATGAAGATATTATGAAGCTTAAAATAGTGATTGGTGTGTGGAAGGTGCTTTTGTAAAGGTGAATATCAGTTGTTAGCAAGTGGATAAATCCGTAATAAAAAACTATGGTGTGAATGAAGTTGGTGCAAAAGTATATAACAAATCTGTCATAGGTACGAGGATCATACATGAACAGGGGTATATAAATTATATATAGCACAGGGATGAGTAAATATTAATGATTGGTATACTGAATTATACCCTTCTCTATCAACACAGAGAGCCTGTGTACAGATGAAGGAAAGAAAATAATTATTCAGGAGCAGTTCCAGAGATATAGATATGTATCTCTAGTGTACGGGTAGGCAACCCGGGGGCCCTCCAGCTGTTGCAAAACTACAAGTCCCATCATGCTTCTGGGAGTAATTGTAACTGGCAGCCTTGCAATGTCTCATGGGAAATGTAGTTCCACAACAGCTGGAGGGTCCCAGGTTGGCTACCCCTGCTCTAGAGTATATATTACTGGTTGATCTATGGCTGGTGAAAAGGCCTTAGTCAACGCAGAGACATAAATAACTGATCAGTGTCAAAGCGGCCTAAATCATTGGTTTATCTAGAACTGGTGATGGTATGGAGCTGTATACATTGGTGGTTGATCTATGGCTGGTGACGGTGTGGAGGTATATACATCGGTGGCTGATCTATGATTGGTGATGGTATGGAGGTGTACACATTGGTGGTTGATCTATGACTAGTGATGGTATAGAGGAGTATACATTTGGTGGTTGTGAGGGTATAGAGGAGTATACATTGGTGGTAGATCTATGACTGGTGAGGGTATAGAGGAGTATACATTGGTGGTAGATCTATGACTGGTGAGGGTATAGAGGAGTATACATTGGTGGTAGATCTATGACTGGTGAGGGTATAGAGGAGTATACATTGGTGGTAGATCTATGACTGGTGAGGGTATAGAGGAGTATACATTGGTGGTAGATCTATGACTGGTGAGGGTATAGAGCAACGTTTCTCAACTCCAGTCCTCAAGGCGCCCCAACAGGTCATGTTTTCAGGCTCTCCATTATTTTGCACAGGTGATTTGATCAGTTTCACTGCCTTAGTAATTACCACAGCCGTTTCATCTGAGGGAAATCCTGAAAACATGACCTGTTGGGGCGCCTTGAGGACTGGAGTTGAAAAACACTGGTATAGAGGAGTATACATTGGTGGTAGATCTATGACTGGTGATGATATAGAGCAGTGGTCATCAACCCTGTCCTCAAGGCCCACTAACAGGCCAGGTTTTATGTAATACCTTGGAGAGATGCAGACTAGAATACTGCAATCACTGAGCAACAAATGATATCACCTGTGATGTATTTCAGTTATCTTGTAAATCTGGCCTGTTAGTGGGCCCTGAGGACAGGGTTAATGACCACTGGTATAGGAGGAGTATACATTTGGTGGTAGATCTATGACTGGTGATGGTAGAGGAGTATACATTGGCGGTTGATCCATATGTGATAATGGTATGGGTGTGTATAAATCAGTGTCCCCTCTATGGCCTGTGATGGTATGGAGGAGTATACATCAGTGGTTGTTACAGCTGGCGATGGTTGGTATGGACATTTATTGATCAGTGGTCGCACTATTGGCTGGTGATGGTATGGAGGAGTATGCATCAGTGGTTGATCTATAACTGGTGATAGTAAGAGATATATTTGGATGGACATACAAGACCTAGTATAGAAATTACTACATGTATCTGATATAGCTGTGTATAGTTCAGTGTGTGATCCGGAGATGTAATAAAGGTCGGGGTGGAGGGGTCTGGTGCAAGTCTGTGGTGGATCTATGGGTGCTGTTGGGGTAAACATAAATAGAACACCTGACATAGAAAAGAATATATATCTGGTATAGTTATGCATCAGTGTGTGCTGTGGAGGTGTATATATTAGGATGCATGGGGTCTGGTGTATATTATATATAAATGAAAAGAAGAGAAGAAAAAGTTGGGACTTTATATGAGGACATTACAATGTACCTCCATCCCCGACATTTGGCTATATAAGAAAAAAGGTTTGGGACTTTATCTGAAGCATGCAGCCAGGGAGGCAACATAATACTAATTATGTTTGATGGATAAACCATATCTGTGACCATATATCTTGCATAATACCAGAGTACATAGAATATGATTTAGTAAAACAAGTAAACTTTAATTCAATAACATAGTGGCATAGCAGCATAATATAATCACAGTGGTAAAATAATGAAAACACCAGACTCATTGTTGCGTGTCTCCACAGTAACAACATGATAAAAATTGGTAGAGTCCAAAAAAATGTAAATATAAATAATGTATACAAACAGTATGAAAGGTATCTAATATCTCGACGCGTTTCATGGCTATGTTGCCACTCTTCAGGAGCAGATGCGATGTAAACGTCTATAAAAGGTAAATATTAGATTGGGTATTATATAGAGAGAATAGTACAGAAACAAATCCCCCGCTCGTACTTAGACCAACCATGAATCTGGGCACAGGCAGACAGGACATCTGTGTCATGGGGGTCACTGCCTCAGCTCCTGGGCTGATGATTCGGCCGGCACTTGTCCCGTCTGCCTGTGCCCAGACTCATGGTTGGTCTAAGTATGAGCGGGGGATTTGTTCCTGTACTATCCCCTCTCTATATAATACCCAATCTAATATTTACCTTAATACCTTTATAGACATCTACATCACATCTTCTCCTGAACAGTGGCAACATAGCCACGAAACGTATCCGCCCGGCCCTTGTCCCGTCTGCCTGTGCCCAGACTCATGGTTGGTCTATAAGTATGATCGAGGGATTTAATCCTGTACTATTCTCTCTAAATAATACCTTTATAGACATCTACATCGCACCTGCTCTTGAAGAGTGGCAACATAGCCACGAAACGCGTTGAGCTATTAGATGCCTTTCATTACATTATTTATAAGATGCTCTTTTGGACTCTACCAATTTATCGCGTTGTTACTGCGGAGACACGCAACAATGAGTCTGGGGTTTTCATTATTTTTACCACTGTGATTATATTATGCTGCTATGCCACTTTGTGTTACTATGTTATGGAATTAAAAAGTCTCCTTGTTTTACGATATATTTTGTATGCATTTATCATATTTTGTATGTATATCTGGTATTATGCAAGACATATGGTCACAAATATGGTTTATCCACCAGACATCATCATTGGTATAATATATATAGTCAGGTTGAAAGAGACACAAGTCATTTACAATATTATATATATATATATATATATATATATATATATATATATATATATATATATATATATATATATATATATGCGCCTTAGAATGCCTGGTATAGAAATTAATATATGGTATGTATACTCCAAAGACATGCTGGTAGATTAATTGGATCCTGTCTAAATTGGCTCTAGTATGTATGAATGTGAGTTAGGGACCTTAGATTGTAAGCTCCTTGAGGGTAGGGACTGATGTGAATGTATAATGTATATGTAAAGCGCTGCGTAAATTGACGGCGCTATATAAGTACCTAAAATAAATAAATATATAGATCAGTGTGTGATGTAGAGATGTATTACAGATCGGTATAGAATGTTATACATTATATATAAAAAAAATAAAAAAAAAAAAAAATTAAAAAAAAAAAATGTATAAGGCCCCTTTCACACTGGGGCGGTTTGCAGGCGTTATTGCGCTAAAAATACCGCCTGCAAACCGCCTCCGCTGTTTGTTCAGTGTGAAAGCCCGAGGGCTTTCACACTGAAGCGGTGCGCTGGCAGAAGAAAAAAATCTCCTGCAAGCCGCATTTATGGAGCGGTGAAGGAGCGGTGTATTCACCGCTCCTGCCCATTGAAATCAATGGGACAGCGCAGCTATACCGTGGCTATAGCCGCGCTATACGAGTGGTTTTAACCCTTTTTCGGCTGCCAGCGGGGGGGGGTTAAAACCGCATCGCTAGCGGCCGAATACCGTGGTAAAACAGCGCTAAAAATAGCGCTGTTTTACCGCCGACGCCCCCTACCGCCCCAGTGTGAAAGCAGACTTAGTGGGTGATTTTGGGAAGCACAGATAAGATCTGGCACAACTTTCTGGTGTGATGTATTATAAGTGGATCTGTATAGAATGTCTGACTAGTGTGTGAGTGTGTGTGTGTGTGTGTGTGTGTGTATATATATATATATATACATATATATACACACACACACACATACATATTTATTGATGTTCATACAAATGTCCAGTATGGAGATATATATATATATATACACACAGATCAGGGTATGATGCGTATATATATTTATTGATGTTCATACATATGTCCAGAGTCAGTCTCTCTCTCTCTCTCTCTATACATATACACAGATCAGGGTGTGATGTATTAAATAATGTCTGACTATACAGAAGTGGGTGATGTTGGGATGAACATACACACATCTGGAATGGCTGTATACAGATGATGGGTGTGATATATTATTATTATTGGTACTTATATAGCGCCATCAATTTCTGCCGCGCTTTACATCTACATTGTACATTCACATCGGTCCCCTATCCTCCAAGGAGCTTACAATCTAAGGTCCCCTAACTCACATTCATATACTGGGGAGAATTTAGACAGAATCTGATTAACCTCCCAGCATGTCTATACATTTATATTATAGATCAGGATGGAGGGCCTGACACACATTATATATATACAGTATATATGTGGGTGATGGGCACACAATGGCCGGTATATAGGTGATTATAGATCCGGTAAGGTGTGTATACAGATGATGGGGATTATAGTGCACTGTGTGTATGATGGGGGAGGGGGGGTATCAGTGATAAAGGTGAGGATGATGATGATGATGGGGTGTATAGAGATGTCGGGTGTGATATAGATTTGTCGGGTGATGATGATGGGGTGTATAGATTTGTCGGGTGATGATGGGGTGACGATATGTAGATGTCGGGTGTGCCGGGCCATGGAGAGGTATTTGGGGCCTACGTCTGTCTCTCAGGCCTGTCTGTAGTATCTTACCTCCGTCCTTCGGTGCGGGTTTCTCCCCCAGTCTCCGGGGTGTCTTGCTCCCCCCCGGCGGGGGTTCTTCTCCTCCGCCTCCCCTCCTCTCCCGGCCGTCGTGCTCCCCCGTCACACTCCGGACACTAGGCCGCAAATCCCCGATCTTTCCTAGGCGCGGCTCCCCGGGCCGCCCTTCCCCAGCGCGGACTGGCCGGTCATGAGGGGGCGGGGGAGGTGACCTCGGAGCGGCCCCCCCACCCCAGGGAGACCGTCTAAGGCCCCCGTCAGATGGTAGAAGCGATATTTTACGTCACAAATTACCGAAAAGAACCGATATTTTACGTCAGAGAGGGGCGGCCAGTGAGGTGGACTGATGGAGAGGGGGGTGTTGTAGGGTGACTGCTCTGCGGGCTCGGCTCCGGAACCACCAGGCCGACTTAATCCGGATTGGCTCGGTTCGGATTATCGGGGGTAATGGGTTTAATTAGTGTAAACACGATAGTGAAACCGCTGGATTTCTCGCGAGATCCGGAGCACGGGGCGCGTCCACGAGGAGGGGAAAAACGCGCCAAAATCGGGTCGGCGGGGGGCGCGCGTCGGCGGCGGGAGCGCGCCGAGCTTTCCCGTCGCACGAGGGAGGAGAAAGGCAAAGGGCCATTGGCCGAGGCGAGACATGTGGGAGGATTGTGCGGGCCACGCCCTAAGAAGAGAAGTCTTGAGAAGGGGCGAGAGGCGATTCGGTAGCGCCTCCGTGCGTGGGTGGGGCGACTGGGTCAACGCCCTCCGTGTTACGGAGGAGAAAAGGGGAAGGATCAAGGGGTGATTGGCTGCGGGCAGACATGTGGGAGGCGATTGCCTGTTCTGTCTGCGAAGGGCGTCGTCGAGGGAGGTCCTTAGCTGAATTAAAGTTACCATTGGCTAATAAAGAATATTAGAGACTACGCCCACTTCTTCATTTTACAGTATTGGCCAACTTGCATTGGTGGGGTGAGAAAGGCATTTTGGGAAAGCTTTATAGACACGTGTGACCACATGACATTGTGGTTGTGAATGACGCCCTACCACAGTCTATGTCTATGTTATCTCCATCACTGAGCTTTACCATGTCAGTGCCACTTTAAAGTATTGGCTCTGACTAAATGAACTAGTGTCTTTTTTTTTTTCAAGCAGACTAATTATATCACTAAAAGTCATTTTCCATTTTATTTTTTACATGTGCAGCTTTTAAAGAGGAGTTCCACCCAGGAGGTCCATTAAAAAAAAAATTAAAAGTCAGCAGCTACAAATACTGCAGCTGCTGACTTTTAATTGGACACTTACTTGTCCCTGGGTTCAGCGATGCGGGGGATCGAAGCCCTGCTCGTTCCCCCCCCCCTCCGCTCGTCGGCGCCGGCATTTAAACTGTGGGCGCCGAGCTGTGGCTTCACAGCCTGGCACCCACTCACTGCGCATGCGCGAGCGGCGCCGCGCGCCGTGATTGGCCGCTCAATCACCTGGGACCTGTAATGGGTCCCAGATGATTGACAGGAGGGAGGGAGCAGAGCCGAGCCCTTCCTGTGCCGAGGGGGAAGTGATGTCACCAGCCCAGGCAAAGGAAGAGGCAGACTACGAGGGACCACCTAGCAATTGGCATTTAGAGGTAAGTAAAAAAAAAAAAAAAATATCCAAATGTTTTTTTGTTTTGTTTTTTTAGAATTTTTCAGGTATTTTTGTTTTTTTGGGTGGAACCCCACTTTAACTACGTAAAAAAACAGTAATAAATTTGCGCTTACTCAGTGGTGTAAGCAGCCAACACAACGAATAGAAAATTTGCTAAAAACGACAGGTGTAACAAAGTGTAGCGCTACGAAAAATGAAATACAAATAATGAAGAAAACAATTCAAAAAATAAAATCTCTAGTGTCTATTTAGAAGTCCATCAAATGTAATAGTGAAAAGAGGGGGAGCAAGGAGGGTGGGACTTTGTGTGAAGCATATGGTAGCGAGAGGGTAATTAGCTGAATAAAGGAATTTTATTGCTATACACAGCTTGTAGACATACATATATAATCATGAAGGTAAAAAGGTACACACAGTTACAACAGTAGCCAGGAAATGACATAACCATGATTGTAATAGCTTATACAAGATAAAACGATCATAAACAAAAAAATATACCAATATTTTCTTCAGATAGAACTGTAATACAATTCCATAATGCAGCAAAACAATATGGAATCAACATATAGTTAAGGGTAATGCCTGCAGGACCTAAGGCCTCACTGAGCCTGTAAAAGTAGAAGTTGTATGGTAACTTGAAGTGTGGGTATAGAGAGGTTGAAACACGGCATTAATTAGCTCTACGCGTTTCGTGGCTGATACGCCATTCGTCAGGAGCATGCACGCGGTAGTCTACAATGAAAATGATGAAAAAATTGTCAATCATCATAAGGGCATAAATCGAGGTAAAGTAAGACCTCAAATGGCACTGAAGTGCATACTTACTAATGCAGTTGGTCGGTTTCTGGTGTGGGGGCGGGGTGCCAAATAGTATCGGGGAACACCTCCAACCGGGAGCCGCGGTGGACAGCCCAGCGGGGGCGACCAAGGGCGGGCCATCAGGGTGGGCAAGGGACCACGAGACATCGCTGTAGTGAAGTAAAGAAAGGTTGAGGTGGGAAGAAAAAGCAATAGAGGACAAGAGGTGAAGGTAGTGAGAAAGAGACCATGCCGGTGGAGAAAGGTGTTGCTAGGAGGGAATAGTCGGCCTTAAAAATACTGCTATATTTTTTTGTTTATGATCGTTTTATCTTGTAGAAGCTAATACAATCATGGTTATGTCATTTCATGGCTACTGTTGTAACTGTGTGTACCTTTTTACCTTCATGATTATATATGTATGTCTACAAGCTGTGTATAGCAATAAAATTCCTTTATTCAGCTAATTACCCTCTCGCTACCACATGCTTCACACAAAGTCCCACCCTCCTTGCTCCCCCTCTTTTGATATATCAGGGATGGAAATACACAACCTCACCGGGTCCTGTTTTCATGTAAAGTCCCATAGGGATGGAAATACGTAACCTCACCAGGTTTTGGCTTCCCAAAAGTCCCTAAACTCTCTCCTTTTGTCGTTTAACATAATGTAATAGTGAATCACAGTCCATATATAAGTGAGGCCATCATGATCACCATGTGTGGAAAATGGAAATTGTGAAAATACCGCCACCAGAGTAGATGGAGGCCTACCAGAAAGTTCAGACCCAAAATAGCATATGCTCAATGGGTCAAACCGGCTCGTATTGTCCACCGACAATGAAAGGAAAGTCTTGATGACCAGCAAAAGATGAGGTCTTAAGAACCTTCGCAGGAGTGTGAAGATCTTCACATGCTTATATATACGACACTCCTGCGAAGGTTCTCAAACGTGTGGCGTGCATTTGTATTCAGCCCCCTTTACTCTGATACCCCTAACTAAAATCAAGTGGAACCAATTGCCTTCAGAAGTCCCCTAATTAGTAAATAGAGTCACCCTGTGTGTAATTTAATCTCAGTATAAATACAGCTGTTCTGTGAAGCCCTCAGAGGTTTGTTAGCAGGCCTTAGTGACGAAAACAGCTTAATGAAGGCCAAGGAACGTACCAGATAGGTCAGGGGTAAAGTTGTGGAGAAGTTTAAAGCAGGGTTAGGTTATGAAAAAGTTTCCCATGCTTTGAACATCTCACGGAGCACTGTTCAATCCATCATCCAAAAATGGAAAGAGTATGGCACAACTGCAGGCCTACCAAAACATGGCCGTCCACCAAAACTGACAAGCCGGGCAAGGAGAGCATTAATCAGAGAAGCAGCCAAGAGGCCCATGGTAACTCTGGAGGAGCTGCAGAGATCCACAGCTCAGGTGGGAGAATCTGTCCACAGGACAACTGGACAACTATTAGTCCTATGGACAAACCTGGCCTTTATGGAAGAGTGGCAAGAAGAAAGCCATTGTTGAAAGAAAGCCATAAGAAGTCCCATTTGTAGTTTGCGAGAAGCCATGTGGGGGACACAACAAACATATAGAAGAAGGTGCTCTGGTCAGATAAGACCAAAATTGAACTTTTTAGCCTAATGCAGCGTACAAATGAGCGGAATTTCCATCGGAAAAATCTTGGATGGTTTTTACGATGGAATTCTGCTCAAGCTTGGCTTGCATACACACAAAAGTTCGCTGAACTTTCGACCATCAAGAACGCGGTGACATACAACACTACAACGAGCCAAGAAAATGAAGTTCATTGCTTCCGAGCATGCGTCGAATTGTTTCCGAGCATGCGTAAGAATTTTGCAAGTCGGAATTGGTACAGGCGATCGGAATTTCAGATCGGAACTTTTTACGACCGAAAAATTGAGAACATGCTCTCAATCTTTTGCTGGCTGGAATTCCGCCAGCAAAAGTCTGATGGAGCATACACACGGTCACATTTTCAGACCAAAAGCTCTCATCGGACTTTTGCTGGCGGAATTTCCGCTTGTGTGTATGGGGCATTTAAGCAAAACGCTATGTGTGGTGCAAAACTAACACATTACATGATCCTGAACACACCACCCCCACCGTGAAGCATGGTGGTGGCAGCATCATGTTGTGAGAATGCTTCTCTCCAGCAGGGACAGGGAAGCTAGTCAGAGTTGATGGAAAGATGGATGGAGCCAAATTGTCAGGGCTGGGCTCAGCCCTTCCTTCTCTGAGCTGGCCGCTCAGCTGTCGGCTAATTGCCAGCTCCCATCTCTCTCCACAGTTACCCAGCTGTTGATCCTGCTCGTCAGTCCAGCCTAATTAAGCCGTCCAGTCCAGAGGAGCTCTGCCTTCGCCTTGGTCACATCACAAGAAACTATCTCCTGCGTTCCTGTTTAAAGACTGGCTTTGCTGACATCCCTTCAGGCTACAGATCCTGCTTGCTGTTAAACTACTTTGATCCCTGACTCCTGGCTTGGCTGACGATCTATTCCGGTTACTGAATTTTGGCTATGTTTTGACTACATTTGTTCTTTTTACATTTATTATTAAACAAGTGTGATTTAACTGTACTTCTGTCTCGGTCTGATTTCATGGTATCTGACACAAATACAGGGCAATCTTAGAAGAAAACAAGACTTGACTGGGGCAGAGGTTCACCTTTCAGCATGACAACTAACCTAAACATACAGCCAATGGAATGGTTTAGTTCAAAGCATATTCATGTGTTAGAATGGCCCAGTCAAAGTCCAGACCTAAATCCAATTGAGAATCTGTGGCAAGACTTGAAAATTGCTGTTCACAGACGCTCTCCATCCAATCTGACAGAGCTTGAGCTATTTTGCAGAGAAGAATGGGCAATAATTTTACTCTCTAGATGTGCAAAGCTGGTCGTTTTGAAAACCATTTATCATTTTCCTTCCACTTCACAATTATGTGCCACTTTGTGTTGGTCTATCACAAAAAATCCCAATAAAATACATTTGTGTTTTTTAGTTGTAACATGACAAAATGTGGAAAATTTCAAGGGGTGAGAATCCTAAAATCTAAATAGCGTCCACCTGTGTGTAATTTATTCTCAGTATGAATACAACTGTTCTGTGAAGCCCTCGGAGGTTTGTTAGAGAACCTTAGCGAACAAACAGCATCGTGAAGGCTAGGGAACACTCCAGACAGGTCAGGAATAAAGTTGTGGATAAGTTTTAAGCAGGGTTAGGTGATAAGAATATATCCTAAGCTTTGAACATCTCACGGAGCACTGTTCAATCCATCTTCCAAAAATGGAAAGGGTATGGCACAACTGCAAACCTACCAAGACATGGCCATCCACCTAAACTGACAGGCCAGGCAAAGGGAGCATTAATCAGAGAAGCAGCCAAGAGGCCCATGGTAACATGTGGAAGAAGGTGCTCTGGTCAAATGAGACCAAAGTTGAACTTTTTGGCCTAAAAGCAAAATGCTAGGTGTGGCCGGAAACTAACAGTGCACATCACCCTGAACACACCATCACCACTGTAAAACATAAGGGGAATACCAAGAAACTGAATTTCAAAAGAGCCAACTTCCCTAAACTACAAACTCTGCTAGAAGGCATAAACTGGGTAAACATTTTAGGAACAATGAACACGGAGGAGAGATGGGTTTGCTTTAAGAGCATATTAAATAAGGGCATTAGCCAATGCATGCCATTGCTAATAAATTTAAAAGAGCAAACAAAAGTCCTGGATGGCTTAACTCCAATGTAAAAATGCATATAAAAGCAAAGGAGAAGGCCTTCAAAAAATACAAGGTTAAGGGATCATCATCAGCATTCAGACTTTATAAGGAATGCAACAAGAAATGTAAGGGTGCAATTAGGGCGGCTAAGATAGAACATGAAAGACACATAGCGGAGGAAAGGAAAAAAAAATCCCAAGAAATTCTTTAAGTATGTAAACAGTAAAAAAGGGAGGACAGACCATATTGGCCCCATAAAGAATGAGGAAGGTCACCTGGTTACAAAGGATGAGGAGATGGCTTGGTATTGAATTTATCCTTCTCCTCAGTCTTCACGAGGGAATCGGGGGGCTTCAGTAACCAAAACTGCAGTGTTTATCCTCATGACACAACACAGGAAGCACCTCCATGGTTAACAGAGGACAGAATTAAAATGAGACTTGAGAAACTTAACATTAATAAATCACCAAGACCAGATGGCTTGCACCCAAGGGTAATTAGGGAACTCAGTCAAATAATTGCCAGACCATTGTTCCTAATTTTTACTGACAGTCTACTAACTGGAATGGTACCAGCTGATTGGAGAAAAGCCAATGTAGCACCAATATTTAAAAAGGGCCCAAAATACATCCCTGGAAATTAGACCAGTTAGCCTAACATCAATAGTATGGGAGCTCTTGGAGGGGATGATAAGGGACTATATACAAGATTTTAGTAATGAAAATGGTATCATTAGCAGTAATCAGCATGGATTCATGAAGAATCGTTCTTGCCAAACTAATCTAATAAACTTCCATGAGGAGGTGAGGTGCCATGTAGATCAAGGAAGGCCCGCAGACGTGGTGTATCTGGATTTTGCAAAAGCATTTGTCACAGTTCCCCATAAATGTTTACTGTACAAAATAGGGTCCATTGGCATGGACCTTAGAGTGAGTACATGGATTGAAAACTGGCTAAAAGGGAGAGTTCAGAGGGTGGTGATACATGGGGAGTACTCGGAATTGCCAGGGGTGGGTAGTGGGGTACCCCAGGGTTCTGTACTGGGACCAACCCTAATTAATTTGTTCATAAACGACCGGAAGGATGGGGTAAACAGTCCAATCTCTGTATTTTCGGAAGATACTAAGCTAAGCAGGGCAATAACTTCTCTGCAGGATGTGGAAACCTTGCAAAAAGATCTGAACAAATGAATGGGGTGGACAACTACATGGCAAATCAGGTTTAATGTAGAAAAACTTAAAATAATGAAAAAATATGAATGCAATCTATACACTGGGGGGAGAACCTCTGAGGGAATCTAGGATGGAAATGGACCTGGGGGTCCTAGTGCATAATAGGCTCAGCAATGGCATGCAATGCCAAGCTGCTGCTAACAAAGCAAACAGAATATTGGCATGCATTAAAATGGGATTGCCTCCAGAGATAAAACAATAATTCTCCCGCTCTACAAAACTCTGGTCCAGCCGCACCTAGAGTATGCTGTCCTGTTCTGGGCACCAGTCCTCAGGAAGGATGTACTGGAAATGGAGTGAGTACAAAGAAGGGCAACAACGCTAATAAAGGGTCTGGAGGATGTTAGTTATGAGGAAAGGTTGCAAGCACTGAACTTATTCTGTCTGGAGAAGAGACGCTTGAGAGGGGATATGATTTCAATTTACAAACACCGTATTGGTGACCCCACAATAGGGATAAAACTTTTTCGGGGAAGGGAGTTTAACAAGACACGTGGCCACTCATTAAAATTAGAAGAAAAGAAGTTTAACCTTAAACTACGTAAAGGGTTCTTTACTGTAAGAGCGGCAAGGATATGGAATTCCCTTCCACAGGCGGTAGTATCAGTGGGGAGCACTGATAGTTTCAAAAACTATTAGTTAAGCACTTGAACGGCCACAACATACAGGGAAGGGACAGGGAAGCTGGTTAGAGTTAATGGGAAGATGGATGGAGCCAAATACAGGGAAATCTTAAAAGAAATGCTGTTATGCAGCGTACTCACGAGTGCACTTTTCTATCGGACTGGTCCGATGGACCGAGTCCGACGGACAATCCGATCGTGTGTGGGCTTCATCGGACCTTCAGCGGACTTTTTCAGTCGAAAATCTGACGGACTTTAGATTTGGAACATGCTTCAAATCTTTACGTCGTAACTCCGCCGGACCCAGAAATCCGCTCGTCTGTATGCTAGTCCAACGGACAAACACTAGGGCAGCTATTGGCTATTGGCTATCAACTTCCTTATTTTAGTCCGGTGTACGTCATCACGTACAAATCCGTCTGACTTGGGTGTGATCGTGTGTAGGCAAGTCCGTTCGTTAAAAAGTCCGTCTCAAGTCCGGCTCAAGTGCGCAGGAAGGTCCGCCGGACCAGTCCGGTCGAAAAGTCCGCCCGTGTGTACGTGGCCTCAGAGTCTGCAAAAGACTTGAGACTGGGGCGGAGGTTCACCTTCCAGCAGGACAACAACCCTAAACATACAGTGGAATGGTTTAGATCAAAGCATATTAATGTGTTAGAATGGCCCAGTCAAAGTCCAGACCTAAGTCCAATTGAGAATCTGTGAGAATCTTGACAATTGCTCCATCCAATCTGACAGGACTTGAGCTATTTTGAAGAGAAGAATGGGCAATAATTTCACTCTCTAGATGTGCAAAGCTGGTAGAGACATCCCCAAAAAGACTTGCAGCTGTAATTGCAGTGAAAGGTGGTTCTACAAAGTATTGACTCAGGGGGGCTGAATACAAATGCACGCCACACTTTTCAGATATTTATTTGTAAAAAATTTTGAAAATCATTTATAGTTTTCCTTCAACTTCACAATTATGTGTCACTTTGTTTTGGTCTATCACAAAAAATCCCAATAAAATACATTTACGTTTTTGCAGGGCTTTTTTTCAGGGGGAACTTGCTGGAACTCAGTTCCACCACCTCTGGCTCAGACCCTTTGGTGCCTGCTTACCACAATCACTTGTAAACACAGATGTCTAGTTTCTGTGTTTACAAGTGACAGCTCTGCAGTCTGTGTGCAAATCCCATGAACTCTGTACTCTGTATGTAATGCAATCCTAATATTTAATGCCCCTTTAAGACCCTTCTACTGTTTGTGAAATATGACCACACCCACTATTTGATGTGATTTGGAGGGTGTGTGTGGGGGGATTGGTTTTGGGGGGTTGTGGTTGAGTTCCAGCACCTATTGTGTGAGAAAAAAAGCCCTGCGTTTTTGGTTGTAACTTGACATAATGTGGAAAATGGGTATGAATGCTTTTTCAAGGTACTGTATGTCTGTAGTCCCTGACCATCTCCTGTACTATATCTGCAGTCTCCGACTTTCTCCTGTAGTATGTCTGCAGCCACTGACCATTTCCTGTACCATGTCTGCAGTCTCTGACCGTCTCCTTTGCTATGTCTGGAGTCTCTGACCATCTCCTGTACTATGTCTGCAGCCTCTGATCATCTTCTGTTCTATGTCTGCAGTCTCTTACAAAAGTCTCTGGCATATGCTAACATCCCTGTTAGTGAATCTACGATACGTAAAACACTAAACAAGAATGGATTTCATGGGAGGATACCACAGAGGAAGCCACTGCTGTCCAAAAAAAGCATTGCTGCACATTTACAGTTTGCACAAGAGCACCTGGATGTTCCACAGCAGTACTGGCAAAATATTCTGTGGACAGATGAAATCAAAGATGAGTTGTTTGGAAGAAACACACAACACTATGTGTGGAGAAAAAGAGGCACAGCACACCAACATCAAAACCTCATCCCAACTGTGAAGTATGGTGGTGGGGGCATCATGGTTTGGGGCTGCTTTGCTGCGTCAGGGCCTGGACGGATTGCTATTATCGAAGGAAAAATGAATTCCCAAGTTTATCAAGACATTTTGCAGGAGAACTTAAGGCCATCTGTCCACCAGCTGAAGCTCAACAGAAAATGGGTGTTGCAACAGGACAAGGACCCAAAACATAGAAGTAAATCAACAACAGAATGGCTTAAACAGAAGAAAATACGCCTTCTGAAGTGGCCCAGTCAGAGTCCTGACCTCAACCCGATTGAGATGCTGTGACATGACCGCAGGAAGCGATTCATACCAGACATCCCAAGAATATTGCTGAACTGAAACAGTTCTGTAAAGAGGAATGGTCAAGAATTACTCCTGACCATTGTGCACGTCTGATCTGCAACTACAGGAAAAGTTATTGCTGCCAAAGGAGGTTTAACCAGTTATTAAATCTAAGGGTTCACATACTTTTTCCACCTGCACTGTGAATGTTTACATAGTGTGTTCAATAAAAACATGGTAACATTTAATTCTTTGTGTGTTATTAGTTTAAGCAGACTGTGATTGTCTATTGTTGTGACTTAGATGAAGATCAGATCACACTTTATGACCAATTTGTGCAGAAATCCATATCATTCCAAAAGGGTTCACATACTTTTTATTGCAACTGTATGTGTGTATATAACTGTACAATGTTCATCTAATGGCAAAAATCCTAAGAATTAAGGTACAAAATATTTATTTATTGCACCAATGGCGCCTGGGACGCAAACGTAGAACTCCTTCCAAATGCGTTCCAAGCCTCTAAACAGTAACAACAAACAAAGCCAAAGGCAATGACATCACATCTGCCTAAACACAAGAGACTTGCGTTCCAAGCCTCATATGGATGTGTGGAGGAAGTCGTCGCGGACAAAGCCGCCACGTCACTTCCAACCAAACATCTCATGATTGACCCATCACTCACAGTCGTCCGGCCCGGCACCGCCTCCCCGACCACATCCAGCGTAAACTCCGTGTAGACAACGTCGGACGAGGTTGGCGTAGGGGAGGAGGGCAAGACCATTCACAGGATCAGAATGAGTGGGGAAAAAGCAATGTAAACGCATAAATCAAAAAGATAATAGCAAAATAAAAATAATAAACGATAGGGGGAAACCGACTTCCTCGGGCAGAGCCACAAAACGGACAGGCAAGTAATACGCGCTCAGACTTTTAAAACAAGTGTGTGTTCACGCCACAGTGCCATCATGTGGAGAGAAAGCATAACGGCCACCAGGGGAACGAGTGAACAAGTGTCCCCGCTCCCATAACCAGTGTAAAGACACTCACCCATATCCACTAGTAGGCATGAACCAACCTCACACAAAACCGTCAAGCTGTCCCTAAAGGGATGCCCGGGATCCCACTAACTGTTATAACACATCAAAAGTGTGTATAAAACAGGTGACTGGAGTAAACAAATAAAATGAATATAGGAATAAAATAAAGTAACCCAAAAAAAATATATGAAACTTAAAAACACTGGTATGCCCATATATAATGGGAACTCAAAAAGGGAAGGATAGAAAAGGCAGAAAGAAAGAGGAAACCACAAGACTGATGTTGGGTGTGTGTGGTGGGTGGGACTCTGAGGAGAGGTGCCACTCACGCCCGGTTAATGAAGCAATTGATGTCCCAATCTACATTCATACCATGGGGCGAGTAGCACCTCAACTCATGAATCCAATAGGTCTCAAGCTGCTACACACCCCTGAGACAAGACTTGCCCCTCCAATGAGGGACAAACTTATCAATAATCTGGAAGGAGGTACCCACAGGGTCCTTGTCATGACACTCCAGGTAGTGGCGGGGGACACTGTGCTTGGTACAACCCTTTTTGATTTTCGCTATGTGTTCATTCACCCTGATGGAGAAGGTCCTAATTGTGCGTCCAACATATTGTCTCCTACACGGACATGTGATAAGATACACAATTTGTTTGGTAGTGCACGTGGTGAAATGTTTCATATTGTAGCTCTGTGATGTTAACGTGGAACAAAAGGTATCAGATTTATGTCTCCCGCATATATTGTGCAAACACACATTGCACTTTCTGCAGGGGAAATACCCCTTACAATCTTGAAAAAAATAAACCCCACGAGGAGAATCTATTGTGTTAGGGGCGATTTCACCCTGAATAGAACGAGCACCCAGAAAAACGATGCCCGATCGGGTAAAACCGGGCCCAGCACACGATCATTCAATAAAACCTTCCAGTGCTTATTTAATATCCTTTTAATCTCCTTATGCTGTAAAGAGAATGAGGTAAAAAAGGACCATTTAAAATGGTTCTCTCTTTGTGCCCTAGGACGATCAACCAACAAAGAGTTCCTATCTACACTCCTAACCTCTCGGATATCAACATCAAGATCAGAGAGTTTGTACCCCTTCTCCACAAACCTCTCCTTGAGGGTCTGGGATTGAGAAAGAAAATCATCAATATTACTACAATTTCGTCGTAAACGGAGAAACAGGCCCTTAGGGACAGACTTAAGCCATTGATGGTGATGGCAGCTGTCCACCGGAATATAGCCGTTACGATCCGTGGGTTTGAAGAAAGTCCTGAACACCAGCTGGTGGTCCACAACCGAGATCTCTAGATCCAAGAAGTGAATGGTCTCAGGACTTGCCTCAAAACTTAGGGAAATACCCCTATCATTGGTATTCAAAAAGGACATAAAATCGTCCAAAGACGTTCTATCACCCCTCCAAAGGAGGAGGATGTTGTCAATATACCTGGCCCACACGACCAACTCGGGTGGTCTGTGGGCATAGACGACATCCTCCTCCCATAAGGCCATGAAGAGGTTGGCCAAACTGGGGGCATACTTAGCCCCCATTGCAACGCCCTTGATTTGGGAGTAGAACACCTCCTGAAACCAAAAGTAGTTATGTTCCGTAGCGAACCCAAGTAGTTCCATGATGTAATTACGATGGATCAAGGGTAAACTTGAATTTCTAGAAAGGAACAAATCTACTGCGGCCAAACCCAAATCTAGTGGAATGGACGTATATAGTGCAGACACGCCCGCGGTCACAAGGAGGAGATCGTCAATCAACCTTCTCTAGCAAGTTAATGGTAGCTCGAGTGTCTTTAAGATATGAAGGCACTTGCTTGACCAGTGGCTGGAGATAGAAATCGATATACTTTGTTTCGAGGTAACAGAATCTATCCCACTCACTATCGGACGACCAGAGGGTTTTTTATAGAATTCTTGTGTACCTTCGGAAGGTAATAAATGATGGGTATCCGAGGGGCCAGAGGGACAAGGAACTCTCTCTCTTTTTGGTTAAGAATATTGAGAGAGAAACCCTCATCTACTAATGCTATGAGGGCTCGTTTGTACTCAACAGTAGGGTCATTGGGAAGGACCTTTTATGTAGTTTGGTCATCGAGTAACCTATTCATTTCAATGATGTAATCTTTCTTATCCAAAACCACTATCCCGTTGCCTTTATCGGCGGGATGGATAATAAGATCTTTTCTGTCACATAGGGCTTTTATACCTGCCGTGATAGCTGGGTCCTGATGTAAACTCTTATTAGGGAGTTTATTCAAATTCTGGAGAACTAAATCTTTAAAAACATTAATAGAATGGGATTTATTATTCGGGGGATTGAAAAAAGACGGGTTAGAGAGGCCAGAGTGTAGAATGCCACTCTGCATTGTGCATCTAGAATCAACTGGAGGGGTTGACAAAAAATGCCTCTGTATGTATTTATTTGTTGAGTTTCCTTGGGGGAACAAATTTGAGTCCTTTATCTAAAATATATTTCTCTTGATCAGTAAGGACTGTTTTACTCAAGTTAAAGATGCCTGCACCTACTGTGACCCTTTTCTTTTTCCTCCATTGTAGACACCACCCCCCTCTGCATCCTCTTTTGTTTTTGGACTTCAGGGGGGGGGGTTGTAGATGGGTTTGTGAAAACCCAAAGGCTGGGAGGGACCAGAATGGCTATGATAATATGATGTTCTAATACGCTCCTCATCTTCCCTATAATCATAATGGGGTCGATCATAATGTACTTCACGAGGGCCCTCATCTCGAAGCACAGTGTAACGGTTATTGGTATGAAGGAGAGTACTATAACCGTAGCCATCCCCCTCATAACCAAGTCTGGTATCGTGTCGGGGTCTCTGAGGTCCACGTGATGGTTCCCTATAATAGGGCTCTCTGGCCCTACTCCCTGGATTCCCTTCACCCCTACTATTAGGTCGCCTACCCCTATTACCAGAAGGATATCTGCCACAATGGGAGTCTCCTGGGTGACCCCTAAAAGTAGAAGGGTGTCTCCCTCGGTTAGACTCCCTCGGGCAATGATCATTCTGAGGTCCAGCCCTAGGGGCAGGGGCATTGTTGACATTCTAAACCAGAACTGGACATGGGGAGATATGCCTGGTTGATGTCTCACCTGAGAGGTTGAAACCCTGCACAGGTAATACCAGTGACTACACACAAAGGCATGCTCTGTTACAGAAAGGGGAACCACTACAAATAGATATAAGCTCTTCCCAAATGCTGGCTACCAGGGTACAGTATGCCTTCACCACATGGCACTTCAATGTTTCACAGTGGTTGATAAGATCCTATTACCCTATATGTGCTGAATATACACTGAATCAAGTGCGGTCATTGTACCAGTGGCTTACTCCCAGGGATGTGCGGACACAGAATGAGGTTCATTCAGGACTCTTATTTCTGAGGAGTAACCGAAAGAGGAGGGATGTAATCAGCACCATATTGGGGGAAATAGGAGCTGGGATGGGTGTTATTAATGGAGTGGACATCAGTATCCTGAGGAACAAACTCAGAGCTTCAGACAGTAAGCGGAGCTTTGTTACTTGGTGAGAGATTAATGACATCCTTAAAGCGGTGTGTCAAACCCACACATTTTTTTTTAAGTCAGCAGCTACAAACACTGTAGCTGCTGACTTTTATCGAGGACACTTACCCGTCCAGGGAGCCCACGATGTCGGCCCCCTGAGGCCGTTTCGTCCATCGTATCGGGTGCAGGCACCGCCATTCTAATTAAGGGAAACTGGCAGTGGAGCCTTGCGGCTTCACTGCATGTTTTCTACTGCGCATGTGCGAGTTGCGCAGCGCTTTGTGAATGGCCGGTTCTCTTCTGGGACACACACATGTCCCAGAAGACATCGGGGGGCTCACTGAAGAAGAGGCTATGACATCCTGCGCCGCGGACTGGATGGATTGGAAGTGCAGGCTGCACTTCATAAAAAGGTAAGTTAGAAGAAATTTTTTTTTACCTAGCCAAAAACGAGTTGTGGAGAGGTGGTCTTTCATTTAAGACTGGTCAATCAGTCTATAGAATTGGATCTGTAAAGTACAATACAGACGGGTATCCAAGGCTCAGGCGATTCTCCAGACCAAATGGGAATTGAAACCCAGTGAGAGGGGTCCGTTTTAGAGACGAATGGTAGATGGAATGGTTTCTCATTCAGACTGTTCCTCCAGCTCCTCAGCCATCACAGGTCCTGTCTCCTGTACACCGGGCATTACACAACGTCTGTATATTCAGTGGTATCAATGGGCTTACTGACTGGGGATTCTACCTTGTTTCATCTGAGGTCAAATTAACCACATGTGTTCAGAGAGGGTGGAAGCTGAAGGCAGGTTGATTTTTCCCTCTGTCGGAGGCATGACCATGATGTCCTTTGTATGCCAGGTCAGTACACGGTGGTGAACGAGAAATGTTGGGAAGATGCTTCACCCTGTTTTCTGGATGGGGAGAATATTGCCAAGAAGGAAACACTGTGTATTATTTGGGACATAGGAAAGTTTGTTTCTTTGTCCTAAAGGATACCAATGTAACATTAATCATGGAACTAGGAAGTTCTGTGAACCTAACAATATCTAGAGGAGCATGGTGTACCCTTGGCAATGTCTCTGAAATCCAGACACAGGTGTGGAATTATGTGGTACGGCATATTGCCAATCTGTCTGTGGATGTCAACTATAACCACCCTGTTAGTCTGAGAGCCCTGAATCTGGATATGGGAAGGAAGATACAGGAATGGTTAACAGAATGGGATAGGGATGAGAACCTTATGAGGATCCTGCAGCAACAGAGCGCTAATGCTTCTATAGTTATCTACCATAATAAGAATAAAAAAAGCAGGTAGTGCATCAACTAGAGAATA